>FIZT01002117.1:0-15324 GCA_900065295.1 Paracoccus marginatus
TTATGAGGGACAATGATAATTTTGGGGGTGAGGGTCACTCAAAATGACCGCCATTTTGTAAGTAGGGGCACCTTTTTTTTTGAGGACAATCGCTAGAAATGTTCCTTAGGATGTATCCTTCAAGAAAAAAAATGTCCCCGAGGATCGACAGGGGGTGCATCAGGACTTCTCTATGCTGGCTCCCCGACTAAATACTTCAATTTTTTGTGATTTTTTTTCATTTCTTATTTTTTCCAAAGTTCAACTTTCATTCAAGTTCTAATGTTTTGAAAATTTTACTTTTTCAAGTTTTCAAGTTTTGTTAATTCTATCAAATTGTTTGCTTCATTTTTTGATTAGTATTTGTTCCAATTTTTGTAACTAATCTGTCAAATTTGTCACTTTTTTCGCGTTATTTGAATTTTTTAAATTTTGTATTATTTTTTTGGTGATGTGGATAAATATATATACCTATATTTTTATTTTTAATTTTCTTTAATTTTCCCTAATTTCAATTTCTTATTTTTTCATTTTCAACTCTGGCAGTTTCAATTTTTTTGAAATATTTTTTCAATCATTTGTTTTTGTTTTTGATTTTAAAACAAATCATGGAACAGAATGCATTATCTCGTGCAAAGGGCAATCAAACAATCATAATTAAACTCTCTTTGCAGTTCATAAATTTTCAAATTTTTATGCTCCTCAATTATTTGGTTACACCTACGATTACGAGTAATATTTTTAATCAATTTTCTGCAAGCCCGTAATCGAAGTTCATTCGAGTGGAGTCCCTACCTGTCGTCAATACAAATTTGCTAATTTATACCGTTGATACATTCTAGATAAAATGCTTCAAAATAGGCTTTAGCTGGGAGGTTATTATCAAATCTACGCCAATATTTATCTGGCAATTTGCGACTTCAACATTTCGTTCATATTGCCACAAGGCAATAAAATAATTCCAAACCGGTAATAAAGAAAACAGCAATCAAATCACGGAATTCGGAACGTAATAAAGATTTTTACGAGGGAAAATCGACTATTCATGTTCTCGTCTGCTCTAGCTCTACCCTATCCACATGGACGGTTCGTCGACCTTTCGTGAAAATTATTTTTTGAAATATATATTTTCAATAACTCGTCGCTTAATTTATGCATTTTTCCTCCCATTTCTTTCTCTCCAACACCAATTTTATTTTTTCTCTTCCAAATTTTTCATTTTTGTATAGAAATGGAAAACTCGGCAGCTCGTTTTTTTTTTTTTTTTGTACGCTATCGAAATAATGAAATGGATGTTTATCGCGCGCAACGGGGCAATTACCTTTAGGTACATCAAAGTGCTCTCTCGACGCACAATACTGGTAATCTGCCGACACCGCCCTTTTTATACGCTAGATTCTAACTTTGGCGGGTGATGTTTAAATCGCATGAAATTTGTCTGAATTTTATGGTGGAAATATGGCCCGTATACAGGTGGCTTCAATTAATATTTTTACGTTTTTCGAATTCTGTTTTAGCTTTGAAGTTGCCAAGTCACGTTTTCTTGTCACGAAGTAAAGCCCTCGTTCATTATGGGTACATATAAATCTTTATTAATAATTTACCATTATTATTATGGTTTGTAATTTAATATCGCCCTTAAAAAATGGCAAAGGCGCCAAATACGAAACAATTTTCATTTTTTTAAATGTAACTTCCGTAGATTTAATCAAAAATTTAATTTCAAGGACGAGCGAAACGCGAATTTCAAATGCGAACGTAAATGCTGCGTGATTTGTGAGGAAAAAATCGACAGGTAGGTACAATGTACATTTGTACAATGGTACATGTATTCGAAGCATCAGGTAAAATTACTTATACTGTTTAAAATTGTAATTTTTTGTTCCTTTTTCGTTTTTTTATTATTATAATTAAAAGTCGAAATAATTTACTTATGTAATTTAAAAAAAAAAAAGATAAACAGTAATATCATCGAATTTGATTTATTTCATTAATAATAATTGAAAAATAAAACCAACTTAGTTAAAACAACACTCAACAGGCGCACTCGAAAGATGTAGGTATAAATTTATACAACGTATTAATTAAATTGTAATATTTATCTGATAACAAAAAATTGAGCGGTTCGACATTGAAAGGAAGAAATTAGCATGAATTAGGTAATTATGTACAAGTTCATCTTCCGAATACACCATTAATAATGATAATAATAAATTCAACTTTAACATGAAAATTCAACGTTTGACTAGTTAAATGAATATTTCATAAATAAAAATAAAAATCAGATTGTAGTTAACATTTGATAAAAATTACGAGATTAATAAACAAGGAAACAAAAAAAACAGACAAACATTGCACCACCACCGACTCGTCTTCAAAGATCTATTTTCGTATTGACTAAATCGTTCAGATCGCCAATCTGTATTAAAAAAAATATATCAATAAATTACGTATTGATGGAAGAACAAACAGACGAACCCTCCGAGGGAATATTGTTTTTAGAAATTATATTACGAACAAAACAAATTCGATACGATTTTTCACAAAACAAAAATAACCGCAACTAATTTTCAATACAACAGAAAACAATTCAATTTGGAATTAAGTTTCAATTCTGAAACCTTTTCCTCGACGTTTATATAGAATAACTAAAAAATGAATAGGAATCGATTAATGACGCAGTTCACGTCGAAATAATAACTTAATTGTGTTTCTCCGCGAAATAACGTAGAATTTTGAATAATTTGGGTCGCGTAATCCGTACCCAACCGATACAGTTACTTTTGTTCAGAAAACGATATTCGAGAAAGAATATTCCAATGCCGACACACTTGCAAATCACTACGAATTTCATTTTCTATGAAATTTCTTAGCCCGAAAATAACGAAAATTTACGATAAAAAAAAATGAATAAATAAAACTCACCTCTTCGAAGCTAATATTGGGCGTAAATGTGGCGACCAAATCCTCCACATCGATGTACTCTGAAGTTGGCGAAGGAGGCAATTTCTCACAAGAGTATAATTCCGACAATGGATTCTGCTTGATTCTCGCTTCGTTACGACTAATCGCCGGATTTGAACCATCTTCTTTTCGAGTAGGTAAGTCAGTTAGTTCTTTTTTAACTCCGGATTCGAGGGACTTTGGCAGAACGAATTTTGATTTATTTTTATTCCTACTCCTGATAACGATAACTTTGGCAGAATTGTTTAAAGCGGGGGTATTATTTTCTTTTTTAACAATAGCGAAAGAATTAGGCTGTTTTGTTTGTTTTAAAACAATAGTAGTTGATTTTTCTTCATTGGGATGCGTACGCTTAACAGCGGGGATGGTTGATTGAGGTGGCATAACTACTGTATTTTTGTCAACACGAGGATTTTTCAATGAAAACTGTTTGGAGTTGTTGTCCAAATAGAAAGTTTTTTTGAGATCATTTCTGTTTTCGTATTCGTTCTGTTTTGTTGGTGTTTCGGCAAGAAGATGGTTCAAAGAGACAGACTTTTGCTGAAAGTATAAGACAAAGTAAATTTAGTTGTCGTTTGTGATAAATAATTACGCAGTTGAAATACATATAATAATATTATGTAGGTACTTTGTTTGAATTGTCGTTGCTGTAAGTCATTGAACTATAGTCAATCTCCATTCGAAGTTTGGTTTTAGGCATAATCGGTTTAATTGTCTGATAAATGGAAAAAATTAGAAAAAAATTAGAAAAGAACACTCGAAGAAACTTCCGTCAGAATTGATATTTATTTAAACTTACCAAACTCACTTTTTTGGAAACGGAATCAAGTTTTTGATTTTTGGAAGGATTTTGATTTTTGCTATGAGCCTAAAAAAAAAGAAGCCGGCTCGATTAGAATTCAGAAACAAAAACAATTCCACTTTGGTAAAATGAATATGTAGAGGAACTAACTTTTTTATGACGCAAGTAATTACTTTGGTCAGCAAAAGTTTTTTCACACGAGTCGCAGGAGTATGGACGTTCACCTGTCAAGAATATAAAATTCATTCATTGTTTTCAAGACCTCGTTGATCGTTTAACGAATGATTATCGATAAGATTACCTGTATGAACTCTCATGTGCTTTACTATTGAGCATTTATCAGGAAATCCCTTACAACAAATGTCACATTGGTAAGGAAAGACGCGCGTGTGTCTTCGATAGTGAACACGCAGTATTCTATTATTAACGAAAGTTTTTTGACAAATATTACATTTGTAAGAATATTCTTTGTTGTGCTCGTTTTCGTGCATTCTTAACTGGAAAATTAAAGAAGATATTGAATTCACGATACAATATTTTTTAAAAACTGAATGAATAATTACAGATTTGAAAAATATGACGTACTCTGGAAACGGTGGGAAATTTTCGACTACATTTTGTACATTGATATGGCCTTTCGCTTGAATGTAGTTTTTGGTGTCTGTACAAATTACTCGAATATTTGAATGTTTTTTCACAAACTTTACACCGATATTCCCTCAACTTTTCATCTGTTTGCAAAATATGAAATTTATATGAATACGAGTACTTACCCATAGGTGCAGTCTTTATAATTACCTTTTTGACATTCGTGTTTGGTTCTAGATTTGTAAGGTTTTTTGCATTGTTGGCAAGTCAAAGTACTTCGTTTACATGTCTTCAAATGATTCTCAAGCTGATCTTCGGTGATGAAGGTGGCATGACAATGGATACATTCAGACATCCTATAGAAGACACAAGTTGGTGATAGATTTTTATAAAATGTACAGCAGCGGCTGTTGCTGGTCACTGGTCTCTCACCTTATCATAGAATGAATCCTTTTGAAATGTCTCTTCAATAATCTAGATGAACTGAATTTTTTATTGCACTCGTTACAGTTGTACAACTGATTTTCTCCATGCTTGGTATGAAAATGATAAAGTACAGAACTTCGATGCGAGAATTTTTTGCCACAAATGTCGCAAATAAATACTTTTTGAGGTGTTTGTTCATCTCCGAGATGAATCTACGATAATAAAAAGAGGTGATCAAACTTCAGCGATGAATTATTGAAAAAAATGAACAATTGTTACACTCACGTTATTTTGCGATTTTTCATCTCTACTGATTTCTCTAGTGAAATATTTCCTTCCATTTTTAGGATACTTGAAATCTGTAAGTGAAATAAAAAAACGAAATAAGAATAAAACAGTCGAACATTGATCGTTAGTTTTTTTGAAGCGCCGCTAATAAGTTTAATTGATAATAAACGTTCCTCGCAGGTTAATGAGATAATGCTATTCAAATTTATTCACGATTTAATTTCAGCTACCATGTGTTTTTTAACCTCTAATTAACTGTGAAACAATTCAATACTGCATTCTTTCACCTTTATCGACAGCGTTATCTTTCTTCGTAGGATGATCGTTAATACTTCGGCATCTCGGAGAAATTGGTCGCTTGCGTTCTTCATTAAAATGTTTGTAATCTCTCACTTCCCGGTAAGCTGTCGAAGTGAATATTTTCTTCAAATTTTCTTTTATTTCATTATCCACCGGGGTTTTGGCAGCTGAATCTACGCACATTGAATAACAAACTTTGGTTCTCAGTTATATATTTAGAAAGTCAACACTCGGAGCACATTTTCTCACCTTTGGAAGCAGTTTCATCATCATTTTCTACACATTGCTTGGCCTGTAACAAAATCGAAAAACGGGCGTTTAAAAATGCAACATATTGTTCGGCCTGAAGTATTATTTTTACATTACTTACCTTCTTGAGCAATAATTTCTGTCCATTGACGACGGAATTAAAGAATTTAGCGACATTTTGGACATTAGTTTTACATGTGGAACATATTTTCGTGGGTAATTTTTCGTCACTCGGTATCTATTGAAAGCACAACGTTGTTGAAAGCATAGGTAGGCATTTTGATGAGAAATGATGATATCAACGATACAACTAGTAAATTATCAATATTGCACTTACTTTTAGAGGTAAGTATTCATCGATTAATGTATAAATTTCTTTGTCTTCTTCCACCTCGAATAATGAAGTACCGTTCTCAAAATTTACGGCACATAAACGACAGATATTTGACTGGTTTGGTGTTTTCATTGGCTAATCAACGCGAAAAAATGTTGTCATCAGAAGAGCATTTCGTTTTCCAGAAATGATAGTAAACATTGAGATTGAATCCTGGAAAATCTCAGGATAAATTCACAAACTTCGTAATCCATATTGTACTTATTCAGCTCTCTTCTAAATTTCTGATAATGAATGAACACCAAGTTCATCAAGAGTAGTCAACTCAACTTCCAGATGATAAAAGAATTCCTGAACGAGTTGCTTACGTAAACAGCAATAATATGCGTTTTTTTATATCGTAAAGAACGATTTTTCGCAATATAAAATTCAGCATCTCGCGTCGATTTTTTTTCATTTCAACTTCAACATACTATTTTTTATCGGACAAAAATGAATTATTTTCTCAAGAACCTAAGATCAAAGTTTTGATTGTAATTTCGGAAAATAAAAAAAATAAGTAAGCATAAGCAAACATGGTTTATTAGGTTCATTGCTGCGAAAAACATGGGAAAAATATATTTGAATAGTTGAATTTAAATTGAATACTTCATCTTAACTTTTTGTGCCAATCTTTCTAAATATCGTTTCATTCATGTAAGCAGACAAGGACGAAATTAAAAAAAAAAGAATTAATTCATTGTAAAATAAATAAAAGTATAATTTCGTACAAATATTATTTATTACAAAAATATTGATTTAATAATTAACAGATTACAAACACTTAAGTACAATATAATTGAAATTTAGAAATCAATAATCCTGGCCAATTTTTTCAAACGATTCAAAAGAATATCACCCTTTTTAACGGTAGATTGATAAAGCATACCACGAACTAACGTAGCTTCCGGTGCTTCCGGTTGGAAATCGCTCTTACTATGAGTGTAATGGCTAGTGACCACAGCACCAGCGACGGAATCAATTTTACACTGTAGTCTGCCAGCAGCAGCAAACCTCGATACTTCAGATTCGATAAAATCAACAGTAACTCCAAAAGATTTCGCCATATAGTCGATACTAAGAGATCTGTAAGCTTGTAAGATTTGCTTGTAAGCTCGTAATCGCATGGCTTGATTATAATGACGATAATGAGGGTTTAGTAAAGGATCGCGTTTCATATCGGCTTCTACTTTAGCCAGGCAAACAAAGAAATCTGCATATCTGCCGTCATACAACGAGAGGAAGTATTCTTTCAAATCTTTATACTCTGAGTTGAGAGCTTGTGCCATGACGCCATGATGAAGAAGCTTCTTTTTCAATTCACTACGAGGTAATGCAATCATACAAGCATACACTGTATACCTAATGATTGTACCAAACGATGCAAGTTCGTAAGATTCGAAAGTTGGCACTACATCGACGAAGAGGTTAGCAGCCCTGGTGAAATCTCGAACCGCTAATGACCAAATACCTTCGTACGCTTTCAGTTTATTACGAGCACTCCAGTCACCTCCGCTAGTTTCGATCAAATCGGCCGCTTTTTCAATAACTGATTTCATCAATTTGATGTTGCACCCTGAAAGAAATACATTGTTAATTTGAAATTCATTAAGCAAGTCATTTATTTATAGGAATTCAAATCGAACGTACCATGAAAATAAGCAATACGGAACAAAGTGAAAATAGCATCTATTCTATGACTTTTTGGAACAGTTTTATCATTAAATTTGGCCTCAGCCAGGGCTGTTGCTGCTTCTTGGTTGCCAATAGAACAAAGATAGTCCAATTTTGCTTGCCATATACCGCTGACTTGATCTTCTTCATCGATAAAATTCTTATCATGTTCTTGGTCCAATTCTTGGATACGCTTCTCATTTGCTTCGGTCATACGGTTCAATAAAGCATTATCGATTGGCCAACTGAAATCTTGACATGTAATTTTATAAAATGGAGCCATATTGCCTTCGCGAATCCCTTCCATCAATTTCGCTTTCAATTCTTCATTGTTCTTGAATTCCGGCAACGATAAACAGAATTTAATATTGGCCAGGTTCATGTAAGCGGGAGTGGCGATTTCTTCTTCCATAGCGTCTGTAACAAACATAGCGATGCTATGGTGATTTAAAGGAAAATCACATAACCGTTTTAAAAATGATATCATTGATCAACATACTCTGGTGAAATACTTGGTAAAAAATGTTACCTGTTTGGTGTTTTTTGATGTACGAAAAGATGATCAACCAATGCCCGACTACTGGTGAGTTTGACAGAGTTATGTATGCAAGACAATATTAATTATATTTATGAAAGATTTTCTTTTTGACACAAAATTAAATAAATTATTTTCTCTAAATTGTGTTACCGACACCCGAACTCGAAAACTTACAAAAATTATCAACTCATTGCCACAGATGATCAACCTCCAAATGAGAAAGTTCAAAAATTTCCTAGCTTTTGCAACGACATCTGCTGAGGAAAATTTAAAGTCAATGTAATTTACTGCAGGGATTACCTGGAATTACCAATAAAAGTAAAAAATGTGAGTACGAAGGTTTGCATAATTCATTATTGTAGGGATCAAGCATCTGGTATCAAGTGCGATTTTACACTATCAAACAATTTGATTAAAAATTGGGTTGCGATTCCTGAAATTTTTGGGCGATGTTATCAAAAATGAACAACGAAGTTCAGGAATAGCAAGTCAGCAACGGTTTGGCAAACTTTTTGACCCGTATAGACTTCGAACAACCATGGGATCGGGCCAGGGCTAGGGCTAGGTTACAAAAGCAATACCTACCCGTTAGGTCGTTCCCTATTTAAATTTTCCAAGTTTTTAAAGAAAATTTCACATTTTAAAAGTTCTGAATAATGATGAAGACGATCCCGCTCATGAACTTGAATGCAAAGAACGCGATTTGTTATTACAAAAACCGAGTAAAAATTGAAAAATCTACAACAAACTTGAGAAGTTCAATGATCTGTCTAAATTCTTGTTTTGTTAGAAATAATTACTTATCTGTGTGCGTCCAAATGTTTAAAAAATTAATCAATACAAGAAAGTAATTGAATTAGTCCCCGTCGCATATAAGTAATCCAATTTACACAGAGCAGCTCTTCAGTTTACGTTTAACCGTAGGGCATTAACTTAACAAGTTGGATTTAAGAAAAAATTCAAGCATTGAAATGAATATCCCTTTAATGAAACTACTTTTTTTGTGTGGTCTATCATTTTTATGTTTTTATGAAGTCTCAGTAAGTATCAACATTTTCTCGTGCCATAAGTAAATCACACAGATCCTAGCAAGTATACCTAATTATTACTTCCACGAGTGTACAATTTACTCTATCCTCAATTACCTTTCAGTGCAAAACAGTAAGTTTCAAAGTAACCAAAGAGGTATTTCTTGACATAACAATCGACGGAAAAGATGTAGGGAGAATTACCATAGGTTTGTTTGGTGAAGATGTTCCAAAAACGGTGAAGAATTTTTTGACAATAGCTACAAAAGGAATAAAAGGACGAACATATGCGGGAACGAAATTTCATCGCCTAGTTCCAAGACAATTTATTCAAGGTATTAAAATCGATCATTTTTTGAAAAAATAAAATTTTCCAAACTCGCTTTAATGAATCAATTTCTCAGCTGGCGATATTGTAAATAATGACGGAACTGGTTTCATTAGCATTTATGGCACTTATTTTCCTGATGAAAGTTTCAGAATAAATCACACAGCTCCAGGATTTGTTAGTATGGTCAATTTAGGTAAGATACCTATGCGGGTGCTTTAAAAAAATATTAACTCGAACCTATAGACACTGAACCTAGGAATAGGTCCAATGTCTATACTCGAATCTCATTTCTAAATAAAAACTTTAGGTCCCGATACAAACGGATGTCAATTTTTTATAACAACTTTGGAAACGCCTATGTTTAACGGGAAAAATGTTATATTTGGAAAAGTAGGTTTCAGCTGAATTGTACCCACTTTTTTTAAAAATAAAAGTATAAGCATAAGTATTTATATAGCTATTGATTTTTCATCAGGTCATTCATGGTCAAAATATAGTGCACTTGATTGAATATCAAAAAAGAAATTATTACAACGAGCAACCTTTGTTTGATATAAGGATCTCCAAGTGCGGTGAATTACCAGTCTCTTCGCCTTATTATGTGCACGATCACCCTTATACGTGAGTTAAACGTATGAGATTTAATAATTTTATGCGCTTCTGTTTTATTAATTGGAGAAAATTTTTCAAATGTAGACTTTGGGCCTACTTCAATGGAATTGTTCCTCCGTTATGTTTTTCCTTGGCTATTTTAGGAACTTTCCAATGGATTATGAATCGACTTGATGCTGCTTGTATATATTGAGGCATGTCAAGCCGCGTACGATATGATTTTGCATCCGATGCGCCAATGAAAGCCTGGTTAGGTATATTTGGAGTGTTTATGATAAATTTTGAAAAAATCATAATGTATATTTGCCAGAATTATGTACATAAACAACATGAAATTACAAAAATTTAATAGGTAAATAAATTTTCCTTCGTTAAAATAGTACATATTTAACTGAATGCGTTAATTTTATTAGATATTTCTTTGTTCAAATGTAAGCGAACCTATTTAATAATCCTTTCAAAGTGCTGGACCCTAGAATATTTTTTCGAATTGTACCTATTTTGGTATTTCGAGCAATTTTTGTAACGAGTACATATTCTATCAAAAAAATAAATTCACAATCACTTAAAATTTCAAAATTTCAAAATCTTTTGCAAAACTTTCTTTTTAATTTAAAATTTTATAACTTATATGAATACGCGCGTAAAGAAAAGTGTAAAGTAGGTAGATAAACATAGGAATGATTATGTAGGTACGAAAAAATATGTTACGTTTAACTACTTAACTTGAATTCAAGTAAACTTAAAAAAATACCATAAAAAAAAAACAAAAACATCCCTTGAAAATAATTTCTTATTCCTTAAAGATTTAACTTTCATAAGTAGGTACATACTTATTTTCTTTTCATGCCAATCTCAACTATATTCATTCAACAGTCAACATGGTTCGTACCTATGTATGTTTGTTTACCTATTAATATACTGCCAATTTCTTGGCGAAGGGCTAATGAAAACTTCATGTTTTCACCTTCGCGGTAATTAATTTAAGATAATACGTAGGTATCATATCTTATGCGAAAATTGTTCCCATCAATTTTCATACGTTTTGTTATCCATTCGCTAATCCTCGTTCAGCATCGTGATTCTGATTGAGAACCGGTGTTGCGTGTGATGTTCCTATTGCTTGTTCGGCTAACAAAATTCGTTTATTTTTTTCTGAAAAAAAATTGATAAAAAAAAGTGTACCCTATTACGTATTAAAGACTGAGGAATCCGTACAAGAGTTGAAAAAAAGAAACTTACTAGCCATTTTAAACATAATTACTCCCCACCATACGCTCCAACCCCATCCAACTAAACAAAATAGTACGGTGAACAGTTGAGACCCGGCGACCAGCAAGTTCACTAAGAACGCTCCAATTCTCGATACTATGGAGTCATTTACCGAAAACCTTGGTTTACCGACGAATAAACAAAATATTCCACTGGATAATGTACCTGTATAACGTGTAATAAAAGTATAAAATTCCCTACCTACTGATTCTAGATAAGACAGGAAAATTATACGACGCGCCAGCTTTTCTTTTCACAACGTTCATGAAATATTCATTTTTTTGTTAAATCGCTATACTCTAATCGAATATAGTTAATTCATCGCTTTTAAATGATTTAAAATAAATATTTCACGGTGTTAAAATTCTAACAACGCCTTTAATCACTGAATAGGACGATTTGTTAAATTCAATACTCACCAAAACCTGGCAGGAAGACATTCAAAATTAAACAAATCCAAGCTAACGGTACAGGTAGTACTGGTATAGCTCCTCTCATAAGCGATGCGTGTTCCACGAAACTATTATCTAATTTTGGAAAATCCTACAAAAAATACAATCATGTATACCTACCAAGATTTAGTACGCTGGTAAAATCAATAAAATATGGAGAAATCGTCAAGAATTTTAGGAAATTGAATGAGTGAGTATGAGTAGGTGTACTCAATAGATACCTATTAACATATCATGTCACGTCAAGTAAGTATATGTAATTCCTGAGGTAGTTACCTACGTCGGATACCTCAGGCTGAGGTATCCGACGTAGGTAACTTTGTGTCGAAAATTTACATTCAGTTATAAGACGGATGAGCTATAATATCTACGGTACAATAATGAATATAATACTAGGTACAAGTTTCGTTATGCTCTCAAGATTTTCTATCAGTTAGTTACGCAGCTGTCGCCTGCAGCTCTTCACAAAGTAGGTAAATATGAGAGATACAAGTACAGTGCACGAAATAAGTAGGTAGGTACTCACTCATCATTTTGGAAAAAAAACACTAGAGAAGTCTACATTTTATTCAAATGAGTTCTCTTATTAAATAGGTAAATAATACGATTTTTCCGAGCAATATTAATTCAAATAACTACTTTCATTGGTCGGTGTACACTATGCATTTATGTAGGTGATAGGTAATATGTAATACCTAGGTTACTTACAGTAAACATCCTGGTCCATCTTCTTTTCCTTGGTGCTGATATGGTACTTTTTCTTCGTTCGGTCTCAGTAATCTCTTTTTTCTTCGCTCCGCAACATAAACATTTAGGGCAACACGATTTTTTGCAACAATTATTCAGCTTCAAACAAAAAGCTGTGTTCAGGCAACATAAGATACTTAAGCATTTAAAAAGGCCTGATTTGCAACTGACGCAACAACCGCGTTTCTGTGGTACATTTACGCAGGCTACCCCCGAATCGGATTTTGTTGCTTTTGGCAAGTTCATAACTTTCTTCTTTTTCTTGCAGGATATTTTATTCAATAAACTTCTAAAGGCATGCTTGCAATTGAAGCAACGGAACGTAACCGATTTCTTTTTGTTTTTTGCCTGCTCTGGTTTCGGCTCTTTTTTACTTTTTTTCAGTTTGCATTTGTAGCAAAAACAACAGAAGTATTGTTTGAAGCATGATTTTTTTGGTAATTTTTGAACATCTCCGCCTTTTGTTATTGTACTGACTTGTACTGTTTTCTCAGCTTTTTTGAAACATCTTAGACATCCCGGTTTGAATCTATTCCATCGAGATTGCGACTTTTTTGGTTCGACAAGAATTTCTTTAGAAATATGTTCTTTGGGGGACTTCTTTAATGATGGTTTTTTCATTGTGGTTGATTCGGATCTGGAAATTGAAAATAAAATAGTATTACATCATTAAACGTCGACGAAGGCGCGGCTAAAGAAAACCAACTCATCAAAATAGTAATAGTATGTATATACCTAGGTACCCGTGAAGACTAAATTTTCTTTTAAATGAACAAAGCGCATAAAGCAAGAAAGACGCTTGGAAAAAAACACAAAAGGAAAATGCACTTGCTGAACAACAGATATGAAATAAAAGAAACGAGAAAGCCATGTGTAAAGATAGCCAAATAGATAGGTACCTACTTAGTATTAAAAAAAATTATATTTATGGCAAAAATATAATATCTACCTACATTGTAGTCTGTCAAAAAATCAAATCCTTGACCGTGAAAACGATATAAAAAGTTTCCTTTACTTCTTCAAATTTAAAACGTATATTTGTCACACTACCGAACACAACTGCTCGTTACTATCCATTGCTAAGGACTGCGTGTCAGCCCCTGATTTTCATTTGCAAGTATTATTTCTTAAATATCCCTTTTAAACTGTAGGTTTAATAAAGGGTCAGATTTTACACCGAAGAAATGTGTAATTTCAATTCAAGGTCAAAAGTTAGCGTGAAACTCTCGATTTTGCGGTACAAAGTCAAATGATTTCGATCGACAAAACGTTTGGGTGAATGTATTCTATATGGTAAAATAATTATCGTTTAAAAACATTAACGCGCGCAGTGCCGTTTTATGTTGATGCATTATTTTTTGCGTTCTGGTACTTGGTGCATGGTGCATTGACTTTGCAGGAGAAATGAATTTGTTACATTTGTATGGTAGGTAATTACTGTTTGTGTGAAAAAGGGTAGCTGGTGGTTTATTGTTTTCATATATTATGTAGCTAGGTATGTAACGAATGAATTCGCATCGGAAACTCATAGGTATCGAGGAAGATCTACCTACTCAAGAAAAGAGCGAAGAAATTTGAAGAACGGGAACGAGAACGGGAACGAACTTTGAGAACGTAAAAAGAACGAACGAACAAAGAACCAAAAATTGAAAGAACAACAACGAGAACGAGAACGATAATTTCCTCGTTCATTTTCGTTCTTTTTCAAATTCTAAAAATTTCCTTTACCTAGAGGTCTGCGCCAGACTGCGCCGAAATTGGCTACATCGGTGGCGGCTAGAATGACCATCTTACCGGCGGCAGCGCACCAATCAAAACTAAAATTAGTGGCGGCGGCTCACGCCGATTTTTCAACACTTTTTCAGGAGAAATTTTGCTAAAATGTTGCCAAATTAGGAAAATGATGTTTTTCAAAATCTCTCTCCCCCCCCCCCCCTTAAGCAGACCATTTTTTTCTCAGAGTCGCCTACCATGAAAATTTTTTTATAACTGGAGTACATTGGGATGCCGACCCGAGCGAAGCAAGGGAGAAAATTTTTGATTTTTTTTTTTGAAAAAAACTGAAATTTTGGCATTAAAAAGAGGTATTTTTAAAACAGCTTGAGCCGATCAAAAGATCGGCGATGGCGTTGACAAGATTCGACGTTTTTTCGGCGGGAGCGCAGGCCTCTAGAACGGGAACAAGAACAGCGATTTTTGATTTTGAAGAACGAGAACGAGAACGAGAACAGGAACAACAATAAATTTTCGAAGAACGAGAACAAGAACGGGAACGAAGGTTATGAACGAAGAACGAACGAAAAACCAAAGAACGAAAATTTCCAAGAACAATAACGAGAACAGAACTAAAATTTCCTTGTTGTCCCAGCCCTGAAATTTCAATTTCCTGGTTGGACTCAATGATGGAGAAAATTTCACACCTCTCACATCAAATGCATCGTTTGATAATTGTGAAAATCGTTCGTTGCAATGCATTGCTTGACGATACTACCTACAACACCGCGCATTTTTATTCAAACTCCCACCCCCTCCCTCTCTCCCACAACCCCCAAAATATCGTTTTTTCGTTGAAAAATCCTATTTTGGTGCCTAGGTGACTGAAAATTTTGAAATTCACACGGTATATACGGAGAGTAGTAATGAACTGTTGCGAATTTTTTCAGATTTTTTTTACACGCATTCTAGCCAAAAACCTACTCAG
>FIZT01002139.1:0-10192 GCA_900065295.1 Paracoccus marginatus
AGTCAAAATTGCGTTAGCAAGAACCAAAAGAGTGAAAAATCACACTTTCAAGGTCACGCCTCCCCAGGTCAAAATTGAGAAGTACTGATAAGCCGAAAAATTTTCTTTTTCTTGTATTTACTTGAAAATGCGATCGATTCGCTAAAATCGCTGAGGGAAATTTTCACCATCTTAGCGGGCTAGACCCTTTGAAAAATATTTTTGAATTAAAAAAATTGCAAAATTGAAATAATTATAAAATTCATAAAAATCATCAAAATTCAGAAAATCGCAAAAAAAACTTTAAATAGAAAAAATGATTCCCAAATGTAGATAAAATGATTTGAAACCGTCATTCAGCAGGATACACCATCCTTGATCCAGTAAACTCTCTCGCTGCACTCACCATTAACATCTCGCAATAAACTAAATAAGTAGGTACTCGTATGAAAAAATTCATCGGCAAATTGACGCGGTCGAAGTGTAACGCCATCTCGTCTAGGGAAAATGACGCGACGTGGTCGTTGTTAAATAAAGCACCGCGAGCGGCGGGGCTCGCAGGGAACCAAGTAATTCCGCCGAAGTTGCCGCGTAGATATCTAGGCGGGAGAAAAAAAAGTCGTTGGAAAAAAACGCGCGGCAAGTCCGCAATAAGTTTTAAATTGAAGGCAAGTTTATAAAGAAATTCAAAGTTAAAGTTGAAGCTAACGACCAATATGAGTTTTTACCCCGACGAAGAAAAATTTTCAAACTTGTCTCGAGCGTTTAAAAGAAGAAATGGCTTTTGACGTTGCAATTGGGTGAGCATTTCTCTTGAAAGGTTTTATTTTTTTCTATCTTGAGACGAGTATTAAAGTTGTATGGATGTGGCCGAGGCGAATCGTATCAGTATACCGATAATTGCAGAAGAATACATTAAAAGTAGAATAGCCAGCGGTCATATCGCATTAAATTGCGTTAATATCCTGTATAACTGCCTCATTATATGATCGCGTAGTTATTGTCGTCGCCTTCACACTCTACGTTATGAGGCTCATCATCGAGCGCAGTCGAAAGTTAAAATTCTTTTATATGTGTTATAGCGAGTGTTTCCGCAAATTCGTAGTTCTCATTGGTTGGGCGGTAATGTCTTCATGGTCGGAGTGCCAAGTGAATATTGTGCCGGTACACGATGATTAGTCTTAAAAGTAGCGAAACAAGTATCCGACGCGTTATAGACTGCATTTCGCAGCACACTGACCGAATACCGTTTAACGTGTCTGTGCTCCCAGAGGTGCGGTTTTTCACCTGGATTCGATCTATTCGATCATTGAATATACCGTCAAATTGCAGGTATCGCGTCCCGTCGGACGTCTAGCAGAGATAGCTGAATTATATTCTAGCAATACCTACACCGAAATGGTACTCTAAACGTTCAAAAACCGTGGCAAATTTTTGCAAATTATTGGTCGGTAAACTAGGTGCTGGGTGGTCGATCATATGGCGCGACGTAATCGTGTCTCGTCGAGCGCTTTAATTGGAAAATTGCCTCTTTTTCAACTTAATTTTAGCACAAATCCGGAAAAAAAAATTCTCAACGGGGGAAAATTCATTCAATTTCCCTCGATATAAACCCATCGATTCGATTCAATGAAAATTCCGTTTACCTACTCGAATAATACCGACGAACTGATAACAAAGTAATGAAAAGCAAATATTATCGTATTTGTGAATCCAAATTCCCTAACTTTTTTCATCGAGCTTTTCAAGGTAATTCGTTTCAAACGGCTTGTTTACATTGTAAAAATAAAGTTGAAGTGAGCGTTTGCCTTATGTCAGCCTTCTTTAATTTATTGACGAAAATTTTCCAAGTAAACAGGACTTTATTTAGGGTAATTTTTTACCGTCGAAGTTACTTTATCGACGCCGCTGCCGTATTTTTCTCCTCGTTATTTATTGTTGTTGTTTTTTTTTAATTTTCCGATTACAAAAATAATTGTTTAATCTTGGATTCTAAATTGGAAAAGTTTACCGCGAATTGAAGGGATCGTAAAAGTCAAGTGGGGGGGGGGGGGGGGGGGGTCAACCGAACTTGTGCTCCTTTATTCGACAAAATTCATCGAAATTCAAAATGTACCATTTTTCATTGTTCTCGATGCGATTTGATATTTTTTTGTGGGATCGGGGGTTTCCGGATTTAGTCGACTTCTTTCGTCAAGAAATAAAAATTCGTCTGAAAATCAATCGCTTATTCGTTTCTGGTATTTTCGAGAAAATTCGGTATTTTTCGTGTGTATTCGGTATTTTTTCGTGTGTATTCGGTATTTTTCGGATTCAGTCGGTGTGTTTCGCGAATAACCGAGATTCGTCAGAAAATTTTTCTCAACTCGTTTGGTCATATTTTCGAAATGGTTCGACTGTCTCCGTGTGTATTCGGTATTTTCCGGATTCATTCGGAATATTTCGTCAAAGATCGAGATTCTCATCTTTAGAAATCTTAGTTACTCGTTTTTTTCGGTATTTTTGGGACAATTCGACTTTTTTCGTATGTATTCAGTGTGTTTCGAATTCACTCGGCGTATTTCGTCTTAAATTGAGATTCATTCGAAAAAAGTTTATTCGCTCATATTTCGATGTGTTAGAGATAGTTTGACATTTTTCGTATGCATTCGATGTTTTCCGGGTTCACGATTTTTTTTTTTGCAGAAAAATCACTCGGTCTGATTACCTTTATATTTTGATCGTTATTCTGGCACAACTTTCTAATTAAGGCGACCCTTCGTAAAAATGACGAATAATAATGGCGACTATTCGACCTTATAAATGAAGAGAACAAACCTCGGATTTGCTTAAATTAATTAAACGGTCGAAAATTGCGCTTTCTCCGCGACGACACGGCCATTTCGAAGGGATACCAATTCGCCGCCGAATTGAATTAAATTTTTTAACATGGTTATAATTTTCGTTAGCTATTATCCAGTTACGTACCGTATTTAGTACACGACGATAGAGCGACGCGACAGAAAAAAAAAAGACGAAAAAGAAGGACGTCCGCGTCGTCGAATTAGCATTTAACGAGGTCGTGATTCGGCTTCGCGACGAAGAGTGGAAACATTAAAAGGGGGATTTTGATCGGCTACGATGCGGAATTAATATTCGTCGAGGCGATTTCAGTATATAAAGGATGGTTTTGGCGAAAATATCAGCACGTTCGGCGGGTTAAGAATACCGATGCGGTCGCTGGATGTTTGGCGGCGCATCAAAATGTTTTTCTTAGGCGAAAATAGACTTTAATGGTATGCGGTTGTATTGGCAATTGGAGATCTCGACCCAGTATAACAATAAGAACGCGTATAATTGTGTCAAAATATACGATAGATTCGTGATGGCGGAGTCGCAGTACAGGTTCATTTTGTACAACAGTTTGCATTCGGTGCAGTATAGGGTGCGGAATCGGAGGCAAATGTCACGAGTTTATTGTTTTGATGCCAACTGCTCTGATGGCTGATGTGATGGGTGTGCGATGGCATAGCGGACACGATGTCGTATGCCATTAATTCGTTATTGACGATACCGCAGCGTTTAGTACGTCCTATGTAATATGATGTAAAGTGCCCCGGTGTATCCTCAATTAAATGCATAATTAACCGAGCATACCTACAGATCTATATGCGTACGAATAGTTTGATGATTCGATATTCGCTTTATCTAGGTAGGTATGTACCAACCGTACCGCTACATAGCATTACTATTAAATAATCATAGCGGATGGGCGAGGTGCCTGCGTATGACGAAGCTTTTATCACGAATTTTTGTTCCGATTCGGATGACGCTGGATGGCAACAAACGTGTTGTAGATTGTAATTGTGGAAAACTATACGTATGTTACGCTCGGCTAGTGCCATCATCGCCGCGTGAACAGCATTTGAAAAGAAAAAGTGTAATACACGTGTGTATAGAAATAGTGTAGGTAGTATACGCGGAATTTAATTACGATGTTTTGCACCGAGAGCTGGTATTTTTCCATTTTCACACCCACCCTCTTTGCCTCTCCAGGACCCACCCTTCTGTACGTTTTCTTTTCGCTGTAATGTTATTATATACATATTACTTGAAAAACATGCAGTTGAAATTATCCGTTAAATTTTAGCGCGCTCGTTCGTGTTAAAAATTACTTCTTTTTTGATGCTTTTAATCATATTTTGCGAGGTAAACACTAAACACACACTGCTGTAGCCTAGTACCGTGTACCTACCTACCTAGTACGTTGGGGGCCGAGGAGTGGTGGTTGCGGTTATTATTGTGTAAAGAACATGTCACTTATTAAATTTGTGACCTGGTTTGTACTGTGGACGAAGGATACGAAGGCAAATGCTCGGCATATGGGTGTGCCGTGCCAGCTCCTATGTATGTGGGTAGATTTTACTTTGAATTCAGTTTTCCTTCGTGTGATCCTGATCAAAGTGATTTACGAACGTGGTTTCTTTAACAAAGAAAGTCATACTTGAACGATTTGGGTGAGCTGTGTAGGTCAAGGATATATTTTGCCAAGTTTGCTTGGATTTAATTTGCCAAAAAATTGGAAAATGCTTTTCAACACAAATGCTTCAGTTATTTTACTCAAAAATTGATTGAAGGATCGTTTTTAAAATTCAGATATTTGGAAAAAATTTTAGGACTTTTAGAAGCACTTCGATGAAATTTTTTAATTTTTGAAAAATGAGTCAATTGAAGGTAGCAAGGGTGTTTGTTGGAGTGGTATAGTGTCTTGAGCACGGATCCTCGATTAGTTGTACCACATTTTCCCAAAAAAAGGAAAAGGAAGGTATTGTATTTGTCATGATAGTTCAACATACTCGTATATATCCTTCGCTCAACTCGAAAGCTCTGAACTTTCAGTTGAAGATGATGTTCTTAACATTTATTGGTTTCGTGATGAACTAGGAAAATTTTTATTTTGGTTCAAATCAATCGTGTCGTTGCGGAGATATGAGAGTTCAAAGTTTGAAAAATTTGACCCTCGCAAAAGATATGAATTTCCCACGAGCGCACGTTGAGAAATTTTACGTATTTCGGACAATTTTTCAATTTTGGTATTGCACAGAATTTTGCATTTCTGGTAAATTTTCAAAATTCCGAAAAATGCATCAATTTGAAAAACCGGCACCGGATTCGTATTTCGCAACCTCGAATTAGTCAAAAACACATTTTAGATTTTTCAAAATTGACCAGAGGTTTGTGTCTTTGAAAATTTTCCACCGTAAGCCTAGGAAACTGTTCAACTGAATTTTTCAAATTCGGGTTCCTTCCAAAAAAAAGAGAAACAATACTTTTTTCTAACTAATTTTGGGTTGTAGAATTCGAATTCGGCGTTGAAATTGAGCTCGCTCGACAATTTTTCAATTTTGGTATTGCACAGAATTTTGCATTTCTGGTAAATTTTCAAAATTTCAAAAAATGCATCCATTTGAAAAACCGACACCGGATTCGTGTTTCGCGACCTCGAATAACACATTTTTGATTTTTCAAAATTGGTCGGGGGTTCGAGTTTGATCACGATTCAGATAAAAAAAGAGTCTGTAATATTACGATCATCAATTTAAAAATGATCCCTGATTCGAATCATTTTTCCGTGATTTAATTAGATTCATTTCGATTTTTTCGTATCACTTTTTTAGAAATATCTACAATGTACAGTGCGAGATAAGAATTCGAATCTTATTTACATAATTCGGGCTGTAGCGGGGAAAAGTCGGTTGATCTTGCGCAACTGCGCAAGATTTTTTTACATTTGAGAATTCCGACGTGAAAAATATGAAATTTCGATTTTCAGCTCTCTGTAGTAGGTAATCTAGGAAACGCACCTACTTGCCTATTTACCTGAAATTACAGAAAATTGCAAAATGAACGAATTTTAGTAAAAATTTGGTGAGACGTGTGTGTATAAATACATTTTTATCGGTTCACTTCGAGGAAAATTTTTTTGCCCAAAATTCGCCCATGTAAAATGCTCGAAAATGTTTTCAAAAATTCCCACGAATTGTCCTTGGTAGTGTCTGAGGCATTGTGCAAGTTTGAAAAAATTCGATTGAAAATTCTCAAAGGTAGAAATTCAAATAAAGGGAATAGAGTTGGTAGAAGTAGCCAGTTAACAATTTCATCAAAAGAGTTTTTGACCATTAAGCCAACTTCCACCGGAGAAGTTTGAAATTCCAACCGAGCGGAGGCCGATTCACTCTACACATACCCTGCTAAATGCATTGTACACTCTTGAGGAAAATTCTCCTGAGAAGACGATGTATTTTTATGACGAATCCTCTTGGATAAAATGTTGTTCAAAAATGAATATCTCATTTGATTTAATATTTTCCTCTTTTTTAAATTAATTTACTTGATCAGTTAATTGAAAATTATTATTTAGGTCGCGAGAAATTTCAGACACATCATCGAGTAAAATTTCTGGTCATCGGACCTGCAAATAACGGAGATATTCTCGCCAGACCTATACTCATTATAAACGCTCGCGTCATTTTTTTTCTCACGTTTTATAATTATTTCAAGGTATCATTTTCATTACCTGCGACAATGATTCGGTCAATTTTACTAGACAATTCTTAATTTTATGTGGTATTTGGTCACAGCGGAGAATATTTAGATGGCAGCCTGCATCTCCCAATTTCAATTGCATAAATCGTACAAAAAAAATAAAAAACTCGAGTAAACAAATTTACTCGCACGTAAGTAATTACTTGACAATTTTTACCCGCCCTCTTTTCTATTTCAACCTGCTTAGGCTCGTTTCCCAAATTTTCCATCAGTCCAACGTATTAAAACCTCTTCAAACTCTGATGAAGAGGAAAAAAGTCAACTCGAAAAAAATATCTCGTACCAACTGGAACCGAAAAAAAAAAAATCGTCTCGTTGGCACGTGACGATGGTGCACAGATGCGTTCGGCTCTTTCGACGAGTTTTATCAGTTTTTCGCGAATTGCGATATTGAGCGAAGATGAATAAAATATAAACTCGGAATATTCCTTTCGTATAAACAATTTTTACTCGAGCGAAGTATAAACGGGAACACGATTAGTGTTTTTTGGCCTGCGATAAAGCTCTAGAAATATATAAAGGATAATCGATGAAGCCGTCGAACGTGATGGTTTATCGATTAGGTACCCGGTGTTTTTTTTTCTCCAAATTTCGATTCTGCGAAGTAAAATAAAATGAAAAAAAAAATTGAAATGCTAATGGTATTGGGATAATAATGAAATTCCGGTATTAGGCAAATGAGTTATTAAATCCTATTAAAATTCATGGAAGATAAGTTGCGTGGCGCGAGCGAATTAAAAAGCTTTCTTTGCTGCATCCAATACGAGCAGCTTTAAATTACAAAGCAAAGAAATACTCGCGTTATCTGCGCGTTCAAAATTAATATATAGAAAAGGGTATCGTATATATAAAAAGTTGAATGTTTGTATGAAAGATGAATACGCGAACTGCATTGATAAAATGGTAATTTGGTTGTAAAAAATATTTGAATAGAGATTATACCGCGTTTGGGGCTGCTTAACTTGGTACTTTTTCCCCTTTCGCTGTGAGATGTAGGTACGTATCTCGCTGTACTTGTACTTGCGCCGAGCCATCTCTTCGAATCGAATAGGTATACCTAATGCTTTAATTGGAGGTCTCGTACGAAGGCATTTTCTCTTCTTTGGCGAGTAAAGCGAGAAACGGCGGCGATAACGAGTGATTTATTTTTAGCGTGTTTATTCGAACTTTTTTTCAAGGTTCGTGGTGCGATTGAAAGAAAAAAATTTCATAGTGGATTTGATTACCTCTTTTTAACAAGCCATAAGCGATATGATCCGATTACCAAGAGGAGTCTCCGCGTTAGTTGTTGGTTCAATTTGTATTCAGTTTCTTGGAATTACTCGGTACGTAGGTAACTCGTCGAGAGAGGAAAAAAAAACAAGTTTACAGATTTTGAATTAGAGTAGAGTGTATCTGGTTTCTTCGGATGAAACACGTTATGTTGGAAAGATCACCAATTGGCACGTGTCTTCTGTATCAATTGTGTAGGTACATGGCAATCCACTGCATAGGTAGGTAGTACAAAGATGGTCGCGTGTTCGTTGAAGAAAAATAAAACTACGACGGAAAAAAACACCGAGTAATCGAATTTTCAGCTAGGTTGAGTTATTGGCTGCAGAATAAAGGCAGGGGCAGGGTAGATAGTACAGCGAAGATAAAGATGAAACAACGATCGCGACTAATAAAAAACATGTCATCTCGCGACTGTCTCAGAATAAAAGTACGTGAGTACCTACGTAAGACGCTGCGTATAGGTAAAATGTAAAAAAATTACCACGCTTTGATGCGTGACCAGTCGAGTAAACATCGGCCCATTTTATTGGAAATATGTAACTAATGGTAGATGATGCGATGCTAGGACGCCGGATGCGCGGATTCTCTGCGTATGATTGTGAATGAATGACCAATGGGGAAGTTGCTTGTTGCTTAATCGACAAAAGGGTTTGAAAATTAATATTCGACTTGGAGCTAATTTCCAAAGCTTTGTATTTTCAATTGCCAACTCAATGAAGTTTGAAAATTATATCCTACCGAGACTGATAGATATTAATCATTGGTTCGTGAAACTTTGCAAGCTGCTCAGACGTGGACTCGAAATTTGCATATTTTTAATTTACTCAACGTTCGCAGAGTAAATACATTTGAAATGCTTTCGAGTGGTATAGCTGTTCGTTTAAGCCATACCTTCGTCTCTACGTCTAGTTTTTCAAGTAAAACTTGACCATTTTTTTTTTTTTTTTTGTTTTTTCACTGCCATGTCGAGTGCTTTTAAAAGTTTCTCTCGTATAATGCAAATATGACTTTTGAAACCATTCAACGAAGACAACTGATATTTTTTTGGTTCTCCCCGCTCTCTCTCGTATGGGTAAACTTTTATCCGTTTCTCTGCACTTCACCTCCTACTAAAGTCGTAGATTTTTCATTAATATACTTACGTATAGCGC
Source organism: Paracoccus marginatus (assembly GCA_900065295.1). Classification (NCBI taxonomy): domain Eukaryota; kingdom Metazoa; phylum Arthropoda; class Insecta; order Hemiptera; family Pseudococcidae; genus Paracoccus; species Paracoccus marginatus. Next base: position 8,991 of record FIZT01002139.1, read on the forward strand.
AAACGTCGCTACGAATCCTCGTACGTATAATTGAAATGCGATTTCGCCTCCGTATAATACAATTTAATCTCCGTTACAATTTCATCTAATAATATTTCCCGGACGAATAAGTACGTATACCGTTTAATATTTGACATATCAAATGAACTGTTTACACATACACAACACACACACAAACGTCGCGTCGCGACGCTGGTGCTGGTGTTGGCCGCGATTTTATACGTCATTATGCTCGCAAGGTTGGTGCCGCCATCGTTGTGGATGTCATATAAGGACGACGCCAAATGCACCGTGTAATATTTCACTATTAATGGCACCCCGATGTACGTGGTTTTGATAGCTTCTCCAATAACGTCTTATGTAAAATATTATTAGCGTTAAATTAAAACTGCCAAGATATACTTCGATATGACAAATTTTTCCATCGGTTCGAAGAGTTACGCCAGTCAAGGGTAAACGAAAGTGATTCTAATGTATAATAACAATAAGTGCTCAAAATGAGTTATGCGGTGGCTTCCAGTGTCTAGCGTGGTGCTGAATTTCGAGCTTGGTTGGCTTAAGTATAGGTACAGTCAGATGTAATTTTTCGAGCGATTATGTACGTGACAAAAATTAATATCGATGGTCTCTTTCGGTGCATTTGACTGGTAAAAGATGAGAAGTATTGGGTGCCATTTTTAATCAACTATATATTGGAAAAGAATAGAATTTCTTCCAAGTATCTCGTAGTTTTTTCTGTTGATGAGTTAAGTGATAAGACTGGCAGAAAAACCGAAGTCTGGACCAAGATTGGATCGAAAGAGCACTTAGAAACAGTCCTCTTAGTAAGTATTCAAAATTTAAAAAGCTGAAGACAAGTTCGTTTTTAAATTTTACAGAATTATTGAAAATTCAAAAGCTCATGGAAAGTTTTGAGCTCTGCTAAATGTGTTACTGACGTGAATTTGATTTTTGAACAAAATTCAAAAAAATACCTACCAACTTTTTAAAAAATTTTTCAATGCAAAAAAATGATAATGATGCATAAAAAAAATTTATTTTCGATCAAAAATTGAAAATAAATTTATTTCTGACAAGGGAGCTACCCGAGGTCCCCGAGGTCTCACTCGTCAAATGAAAAATTTTTATAACGGGCTTGTAGAGCATTACGAGAAACCCCCACAGCCAAAATTTGGCATCCTGAAGTAAACTTGAGCAGCTGT
>FIZT01002174.1:0-12567 GCA_900065295.1 Paracoccus marginatus
AAAAACAAAAATTTCAAAGGAAATCGATGCTTCACCCCCATAAAAGGGGTTAGGAAGGAGGTAGGGCGCTAAAAATTTTGTCACGGAGTTTTTAGACCATAAGGACCAATTTCCAGCAGAAAATTTTAAAATCCGTTCTCAGGGCCGATTCACCATACTTAATGGGCTATACTCTTTCAAAATTATTCTTAGATATTTTTATTCAATTGATTTTCTGAAAATTTTCATTTCAAAAATTTAAAAATTCCTCTTTTAATGGAAATTTTTTTATTTTTGTAAATTTCTGAAGTTGGAATTATTTTTTTAAAAAACGTCTATAAATTGACTCATTTTTTTTAAATTTTCAAAAATTTTCTAAATGAGTTACATTCTCGAAGTGTTTCCAAAAACAATTGTTTTTCCATTACATTTCAGAATAAATTTTCGAAAAAATACAAATTTTCGAAAATTGGCCAATTTTTTTAGGGCAAATTTTGAAATTTCAATTTTTCCAAAATTTTTTACAAGAGAAATTTCGCATAAATGAGCCTCATAACTCCACAGTTCAACTTCCTAAGCCTAGCATCAGCTCTTCTCCAACACGAACCATACGTCTCACAGTGAAAATTTCAAATCGATTTATCCAGTTTAGAACGAGAGAAAAGGCTTCAACCAACGAAAAAAAAAAAATTGAAATTCCTCTATAAATCGAAGGGGGGAGGTGACTCCACAGCAGAACGACGAGTTTCTCCGGGTATAAAAACTTGATTAGTTAGAGCGCGAAATCATCGTAAAAATCAACAAAACTTTTAATAGTACAAAACTACGATGGGAAAAATGTTTACGATTCTATCAAAAATTATTAATAAGTTAAGAAAATATAAACGCCGTAAGTTCGTGTAATTTAAATCTTTCCGCTTGTTATATCAGCAGTTAATTCGAGTTCATATTTTTAAAAATGTGTAATCTTCATCACGAGTATATTTTCGAGTCACCCTAAAAATATGTTAATTAATAAAACGTCCTTGTCGTCGCCCCATGTCATAAAAAGTTGCCTTATTCTGTGTGTGTAATTTTCTTCTTCGTCATCGAACAAATTTTCAAATGAAAAATTAATTTATTAAAAAAAAAAAAAAAAAAAATGTTACATTACGATAAGTTACTTCTTATCCGAAGACGAGCGAAATTTTCTTTCTAACTACATTTACTAATTGCCATTAACAGAATATGCGTTGGAGAATTTTTGTAATGAAGTTATACCAAACGCTTTACAATATTTCAAAGTGTTACTCATACTACAAATTTTACACTTTTTAAATATATATACAACGAGCCTTCGTTAAATTCAATTAGCTGCAGGCACCTTTCTCGAAAATTCGTTCTAGACATTGATTGAAACACATTTTCGACGTAATTATCAAAATAGACTGTCAGTTGAATCGACTTTTCAGCCCAACTTCGAACGAAAACTGCCTCGAAATTTGCGAATTTCGAAATTAAAAATTATAAAATAAAAAACCATCCCTCGTAGTTAGTTACGCTAATTTGAAATTTTTGTTGCGAAAAAAGTTCTATTCAAATTCGTATAACTATAACAAACGTGTTTGTTTTTCTTCTTTTTTCGTTTCAGGTACCATTATTGGCTGGATATAACGCGTCTTTGGCATAAATCCGCGTCTAAATTTTCTAAATCTGTTGACGGAGTACGCCCTAAACAAAGCCTGATGTCTACAGATCGAAAAAGCCAATTATTTAATGCCAACGGCAGGCGAATTTAAGCATGAGCCTTCCGGAATACCTTGCTATTGCTATGTGAAACGTCGACTTCATCATTCAACTTGTCTGAAATCCTGTTTACGTAAGCAGTCCGATAGCTCGTCTCAATCCTGCTCGGATACGAAACCGAAAAAAGTCACATTCAATCCGATTTTACGCATACGCAGCTTCGATAACTTACTCGTCCCGCATCCGACCTCGAATCCGCCATTGAGAAACGCGAAAAAATCCCCAGACCGGAACACCTCTCGCGACAAGGATGGTTTATCGAATCCTGGCGGAATACGCACCGAACTAACGTCTCTGTTGGGCCTGAACCAATCATGCAGATCGTCTCGAAACCACGATACCGGCGACCGGGGTGCGTGTGACCAGAACAACAACGCTATCGAGGGCCAAGGCGATACGAAAATGAATTCGAAATGCCCCATATGCGAGTCGAAACGCCACAAATCGCCGGTGCGAGGCTACCATTATCAGAAAACTCGCGAACGAAGTCCGTCGCCTTGCGGATTCCATCAACCGTACCAAACGGCGACTGCGAGCAAATTATCGCAGCAGCGCCAGCAAAAGTCAGCCTATAATTTACGCGTCACCCCTTCGCTTCCGGCGAGTAGCAAGTACCACGTACCTAGGCGTCTCTTCGGGCACGATTCGTATTCGGAGACTTCGTCGCAGAAAGACAGCTCCGGCGGTTACGAGCACATGAACACGCTGACGTACGTCGCCAGCACGGCTACTGATCTGGACGGCTCGTCTGTGTACATAAACGGAGACAATGATAATAAAACGCCGCGTCCCGTTTCCATATTCATAAGAGGTGACCGAGAAGAAGATAAACTCGACGAGTACATCTACGAAATACCGATAAATACTACGACCGACGAAGTCGAATACGACTACGTGACCATAGATGCTGCCCAAAGGACTCAATCCGATCCGAACCGTACGCAATCGTTTACGCGTTTGATTAAACATAAAACCGAAGCCGACCTTACTTCTAAAAACATCGAAGGTTATACGCTACGTCCCAAGTATCCGTCTCCTCGATCTGCACCCGATTTACGAACCATTGGCTGCCCTCGTGATATCCACTTGGTCGACGACGAGCAATATCAACGACGATCAAGTGAGGAAGGTGACGAACAAGTTGAAATGTTCGCTGCATCTGATACAGAAGATAAATTACAAATGAGCAAGGCTAACAAATCATTTCAATACGGCTCCGCTTTCGTTGATATACTAAAAATGACACCGATTGCTTTTTTCTGGACTGGCTGCGCTTTCTTAATCGCCATCATGTACATAGTCTTATTTCCGTGTCCGTACGAGCACAAATAATCAAATCAAGAGCTCGTCCGGACACGGGTCTAGTTACATCGATGTGTAAAAAAATTAATAAATTTAAGGATTTAATCGTTACCATTAAAATTTTATAAAATTTAAAACAGATAGATAGGTTATAAAAAGTTTACCACGTTAAACTTACGTCTGCTTTATACGTTTGTAATTTCGCCAAACAAAAAACTTGTATTTTCTTAAACAGTGTAAATACCTGTACTACTATATATGTATGTATAGCAATGTAACGTATATTAAAATCACTCGTGTATTATAAAATACAACTTCCCCATGTTGATTTGCTTTTCAACATCGATCTGAGCGTAGGTATTTCGCTTTCGGTAATTTTCATTCGAGGTGATTTACGCAAGTACATAGCGAATAACTTTAGTATAACGTACTTTCCAGCAAATAAGTTCGCTTTTAAATGCATAAAAAGGCAGAATTTGCAAAAGTATAAGTTCATCTCGAATCTTGAATAATCCGATAACTTTTCAAAAGACGTTTTACTTAATTTCAAAAACTTTCTGAATCGCTTTCGGCGAGTTGGTAGAAAATCTGTTGCGAAACATTTCGAATTACTGGTAGAGATCACTTTTTTTTTCTTTTTTTTTCCATCAAAGTAATAAACTTCGCTTTACGAGATTTAATACCAGTCTCGAAGACGAATTTGCAGATTTTTTTATCCCTACATTCGTCGAACATACTTCAATACGAACCAGAAGATTTTCATAAGAAGGGACAAATAAACTATAATTACCATAATTATTCGTACTCGTGTCCTTCCGAAAGCCCGAGATAATTTCACTTATTCAAATGGGATACACTCTTAATCAAATACCACTTCAATACCTAAATTCAAAAGCAAAATTACAAAATGAAAAAATTTATTGAAAAAAAAAAAATACCTAACAAAAAATAATACAATTGCATTGGAAAAAATAAAAGAAAAAAAATCCATATTCCATCATGGTCCCGCATTTTAGCTCATTCTGTAAACGTTAATAATTACGAATTAATTTTAGTGATGAATGTTTTTACTATTTTTAAAGCAATCGCAGAATGTTTTTTTATGAATTCATTTCGTAGAATATGAATCAAAAAGATTAAAAGAGAGGAGAGAAAATTTTTTCGCCATTTTTATTCATTTTTTTTTGGGGGGGGGGGGCGCGTCTAAAAATTTGATGTCCAACAAAATTTACCAAGAAAAATGTATGACTTTGCATGTACTCTGACATGACTTTCCTCGTGACTTTTTTCGAGACCAACATCCTCCCCTTATCCCCTCTTCGTAAAAGTAAATTTAAAAAATGAAACTTTTATACAAATATTTCAAAAAAATTACCAAAAAAAAATCCTTACGTTTTCATGCCTTTTTTTTTTTGAGATTTTTCTTCGAAAACCAAAAAATAGAATAAATTTATTTTTGTAGATTTTTTCTGATGATTTTTCCGCAATTTTCTAAAAAACTGCTTAAAAATTTTTTGAAAAGAATTTTCAGAAATTACATTTTTCAATTTTTTTTTGGTTGGTGGCTGGTGAGAGAGGGATTTCCGTCTGATTTTTCCAGATACCAAAAAGAAATTTTTGGGAAGTGTTTTTTTCAAATATTTTTAGTAATTTCATTTTTTATAGGTAACTCTGTTCAGAATTTTTTCTTTAGTTTTCTTTTTCTTAATTTTTTGCGATTTATAAAATTTGTTTGAAAATAATTTTTATGGCCTTTTCAAAAATTTATTTTTTTCTAGAATTTTTAAAACTATTCGGAGCCTTTTTTTGAAACTGGTTTAGATCAATTTCACCATTCAAGAAATGTTCAACTTCTCGGCGAAAAATTTTTATAATTTTTCAAATTGTTTTCTAGGATTTTACAAAGACGTATTCATGATTTTTTTTAGATGTTTTCAAAAATTCAATTTTTCACTTTACATTTTTTTCAAAGGAAGATGACCTTTCTTTTTGTATTTCAAAAAAAAAATGCTTGGCCTGGTATCGGATATTTTTGACAAAGGTACTCGAGAGAAAAATATTATTCGACGAAGTAACTTCACAACATCTTTCATTTAAAGGAAATTCATATCCCAGCAAAATAATTTCTCGCACCATTCCACGACTAGATAAAAGATTTGACCAAACTCACTTGGTAACACTATTGAATGTTTTCGGAGTAAAAACATGAACGAGAGAATCCCATCCGCAATCGGCCATTTCACCTTCGTTATGAATATTGAAATCAAGCCCGTACACAAATTCGGAATGGTGTTGTATGACTTCGATGGCCTCGCAGCTAACTCTATAGTCCCAAATCCTGTGAACGAAATTAATGTACTCGTAATTTTCACCAGCAAATGACAAACTCGTGCAACCTGAACGTAAATGACATACCTGGTGGTAAAATCGTACGAAACCGAAGCCAACGACGACGCGTGATATGGAGAAAATTGTATTTTCCTCACAGCGTATTCACAGCCCTATAATTATTTCGAGTTGAAATTATTGTTGTCGACGCAAATTCGCTCGTACGAAGGGAATAATTTAATGGTACCTTTTGTTCGAAAATTGGCGCGGTAAAAAATCGCATATCCCAACCTCGAATCAGACCATCAGATCCACCGGTAGCGATTAAGTTTTGATCGTATTTACACCAGCTGCACGTCAGTACTTCGGCGTCGTGGGCGTGTAACGTGAGGGGAGATCTTTGATGTAAATTACTGCTCCAAATTTTTAGCGTACCATCGCCTGTAAATTGATAAAAAAAAATTTTTTTCAATAATGAAGACCACTTACACTTGATAAAAAAAAAAATTATGAATTAGATCAAATGCACCCACCAGAAACTGAAGCAAAACAGGACGGTATTAGGGGAGACCACATAGCATTATAGACCAACTCTGTATGACCATTGAAAGTGTTCAGGGACTTGGTTTCGTTCGGATCCCACTAAAAAATAACAACACACGATGTATCTAAGAGAATAATCTTATTTATAAGGTACCTCGAAACACTCACTAATTTAATAGATTTATCCCACGAAGCTGAAAGTACCAACTGTTCAAATCTAGTCTGACTCCAATCAACGCTATAAATTTCTTTGGTATGTTCTCGGAATACTTGAACGGGCACCTGTTTGCCAAAAGAAATATTAAAACCGTATTCGAATAATAATTTGACGTATCAGAAATAGAACGCGAGACTATTTCCAACATAATTTATACGTTTATTGATAGGAATTTTTTTACTTGTGGATTTGCTAAATTCCATAATTGCAATGTACCGTCGCCGCTGGCTGTTACTACAGTATTAGGATCACATTCACTCCACACCACGTCGAATAAACCATCGCCCCATGGAGAATTCGAAACTTCGACCAGATTCCCATCGTCGGCCACTTTCAAATGGAATAACGTACCACCACCTATAGACAAGAGTAACGAAGTTATAAATTAATTTCAGAAACACAACAGAAAGTTTGTATTGAGGTACAAGGTACTTGTAGTACCAACTGATGAACTCACCAGTAAAACCATAATATTGCGAAGTGGCTACTACGAGTTGGTCGCCACAAAATGAAGAGAACTTGACCGAGTACCCATGTCTGTTAGGAGTTTTAAATGTGGGCATTCTCTACTCGATGAAAGAACAACTAAAGCACCGCAGCATCTGTAAATGCAAACACAAACAACAGATGAATATTTGATTCGATCAAACCGTAATGTGAGTAATCATTCGAAGAGTTTTAGAAATCGTTCGCATCATGACACCGAAATACACCTAAGATATAGTAACTTGGCAATATACTAATAGGTATTAGTCCACTGAAATATTCAAATTCTGAGAATTTGTGAATACATCATAAAGAGGCTAGAGAGAAGCTTGCACAATATCAAGAAAACCAACCATTAACTTGAGAACCGAAGAATTGCACGTTCAACAATTTTACTTTGACAGTAATAATGGTAACTTTCGAAACATGAAATTATGATTATTCATAATGTTTCAATCGAAAAATAAGTAAAAATTTGCGACCGATTCATAATTACAATCACTAAAAATTCATTATCAAACTGTATCGATTATTTTGCAGCCAGAAACACTCGAAGCAGAACCGAACCACACGCACAGACTTGGAAAAAAAACGAAAGGAAACACTTTCGTTCGGCTGACGTTTCGATCGCGTAGTTCAGCAACGGAAACCGAAACGGTACGCAATGGGCGTCCCTTTGAAAATTTTTTCAGTCAATGATTCAATTTTCAATTTTGTCACCCCCTCCCCGTCCAAATGTCCAGTCTCCACATTTTTGAAATTTTTTCTTCAATTTTTTTCTTCAATCTTTCAAAGGAACATTTTTTTCTGAAACTTCAAGACGAGACAAAAACAATTTTTTTGAATTGTTATGTTGATGGATTTTTTTCATGATGTTTGATTTTTTAAAGTATCCCTTCCCCCCAAAATATCACCAATATCTCCACATTCTTCCTAAAAAAAATAATGATTAGAAAAATGAAAAAAGTGCCGAGTCTCTGCGGAGTCTGGGTTCGTCACTTCCTCAGTACTCAGCTCAGTCAGCTCACTTATATCCGTACCTAGGTACTTGAAAGTTGAAATTAAATGGTGAATTTTTTTGAATGAGTTATTCTATTAGACTAGGTACTGAACTAAATTAAATTAAAACAGGAAAGTGTGTACACATGAAGCACAAAACTTATAAGCTTTATGAAACGATCATTCAAAATTCAAAGAAAACCAAGAAAGGGTAGGTATTGAAATAAACAAAAACAGAAGCGCAGGTAAATAGTTTGTACACGTTTTTCGAACTTCCGCGTACACAAGGCCGTGTATTACAGATGAATGAAATCGTACAAAAGAAATCAAACAAATGCCATTTGAAAAATTATACAAATCGATAATTCGTTTAGCTTACGCATACTCGAATATTTTCTTTCTTGTTCAGTTCTCAAATCTCAACCAAATTTACGCCACTAATCAGTCTTGCGGTGACAATGGTGACAAAAAAAAAACGCAATTTCACCACACAAAATTAATTTTCTGAAGCCCGTACAGAAAACTGAACGGAGCTGCTTGAATAAAAATTTTTCAGTTCCAAGATGCACAAGATGGTGGCTATAAAGGTATGGGTAGGTACCTCTGATCCTAAAATATCTACAAGTTTCCCATCTCCATATCAAGTTGGTATGATTCTCAAATTTTTTGGAAAAAAAAATTACGTCAATTCCGCCAACGATGTGTGGGAGTAGATTACTGAACTATTCGTGCCTACATAGTTTTAAGGTCATAAAACACCTTTCTTTTTTTACTGCTTCAAAGGTTTCTTTTAACTTAATTTTCTTGGCAATTGAAAATAGATTAATACGTAAAGAAACCAAAACAATGCCAGAGTCTCATTTTTTCATTCCAAATGCTCTAGCATACGTTATCGCGTTTTGCAGTGCAATACACACTTTATCGTAGCGGTGACTAAATATTACTCAGCATAGTAGTTTTTTTTTAATTTTAGTGAGTATACCACAATTGGCCTAAAATCAATATGATTTTGGCACTTTTGTTTCTTGTAGTTTCCCTGAAAGTGTACAAAAAAACAACTCCGAATGGTAAGTTTTGATTTCTATCATAATGCCTATACCTCTATTTATTCTAAACCTTCAGACGGTTTAGCTGAAATGTAAATCGCAGTTTGCAGCCAGCCAGGCTTTAACACTAGGTATATAAAGTTTACATACGAGGTGAAAATCGAAAAAAAAAGTATGAAGTCGAACGTATAATTATTTCATTTACCTATTCACGCTACACGAATTTAATTAAATTTTCCAACTTGAATTTACGTAAATGACCATCTCGGGGTCATAAATTCATAGTGACACTCTATTACAAAAATAGTCCGATAATTGTTTTTTTTTCTTCAAATTTTAAAATGGGTGTTGCAGATTCAAAGATAAGTTGGTAATAAGTAGACCTAGGTACCTACGCAAAATTTAACGAAACTTATTATCACGAAGGTTAAATTTACGTACTTGGTGGTTGAATTTCAAATCAACCTAGTGAAAAAATGAAAGTACCTATACTCATTCCAGACTACTCAAAAATTTTGGGAATTTTATAATCATTTTTTTTTTTTTTTTTTAATTTATGGAAGTCAATTTTATCTGCTGCAGGAAAAGTCACGGTATACCTTGGAAAACGTGACTTTATCGACCACTGCGATGGTAGCGTAGATCCTGTCGAAGGTGTCGTGCACGTAGAAAAAGATTATCTGAAAGGGAGGAAAATTTATGGCCAAGTAATACCCTGATCACGTCAATTTACCGCTACCGAATGGATATTTGAATTGAAATATTTTTGCCCATCGATTTCTCTAGCTCATTACAACGTATAGATTTGGACGAGAAGAAGACGAAGTGATGGGTGTAAAATTTAGCAAAGTTTTACCTCTACAAATAGCACAAATCGTACCGCCGGAACAAGAGAAAACGCAAATTACAAAATTACAGCAACGTTTACTAGATAAGCTGGGTGGTTCGGCGTATCCATTTATATTCAAATTCCCACCGAGTGCTCCTTCTTCGGTAGTAATTCAAAGTGGAGAAGCGAATGACAAATCTAAACCCCTGGGAGTTGAGTATAGAATCCGCGCATACGTTGGAGAAAGCGTTGATGACCCCGGCCACAAAAGATCCACCGTCTCCTTGGCCATAAAAAAAGTAATTCTAAATAGTAGCATAGGCGCACCCAAGAACATGGTATGGGAAGTTACAGAGTGCAGACCCTTTTACGCTCAGCAATCTATACACTTTTTTGAGAATTCAATATTGAAAGTTATACGAATTAAAGACTTTGAAATGAGCATACAAAATGCCACAGATAGGTACTTACATGAGGCCAATTTTAGATGTATACTCAAAGCTTTGAGATTCAACTCATAGTCTCACTAGTTTCAAACGTAGTAATTCTATTCTCTTGACCAAATTTTTACTCCTCTCTCTCTCATCCTCCAAGAACTACCTACAAAAAGTTTTGAGACGATTTATTCCAAGTTTAGCCTCCCCATTGGAAAATTTCTGGGCGCGCCTATGGCTACAAGTATACCCAGTACGAGAAAATCTTGAATTTTTCAATTACGAATTTCCACCTTTAGCAACAATTCGCACCCATCGTTCGTCTGGACCGATTACCGAGCGCCCTGGCTTCGAAAAGTTTCACCTTCTCGCAGGGCAGAGTAACCATGGAAATCACACTGAGCAAGGAAGTGTACTATCACGGAGAAAGCATCTCGGTCGCACTAGTGGTCACCAACAACTCCAGAAAAACTGTCAAGAATATAAAAGTGAATTGGCTTTTCGGACAATAAGGCCGCCAACTCGCACACTGATTTTCACACTTTTTTTCCTTTGCCCTTCACTTTCAGTTGTACGTCATGCAACACGTCGAATTGACCATGGTCAGTACGCAATTGGTGAACGTGGCAGCCAGTTTGGAAACTCGCGAAGGATGTCCGATCACTCCAGGCCACTCATTCAACAAAGAATTCCTCTTGACACCTCTTGCCTCGAGTAACGTTGACAAAAGAGGTATTGCATTGGACGGTTACTTAAAGGTACATTCTTACCACTACTCGTCGCGCCGCCAAAATGCTAATAGTAAATCGTTATAAAATGCACTTTTACAGGACGACGACGTTAACTTGGCATCATCTACGATTAATCCGGTAGGTAAAGGAGCTCCCGACTCGATGGGTGTTATCGTCGGCTACACCGTAAGAGGAAAATTAGGATTCGGTACATTGGGAGGTGAACTGGTAGCTGACGTGCCTTTGAAACTCGTCCATCGCGAACTAACTGGTAAATGAATTCGAACCACTTAATTTAAATAGGTATTGCACTTTCGCGGATTAAAAAATTAATACAAAATATTTGTTTAGCTCCAGTTAAAGGTTCCAAAGATAAAGGAGCCAAGACCGGCCTCTCGCGTGTAAAAAGCATAGAACGAGCACATTACGAGGACACCTTTTACGCTCCAGACGAAGATGAAAATATCGAATTCGAAGATTTCGCCCGCACCAGAATGAGCGAAGCTGAAGAATAACCAATCTAATCGCCACGAAAGAGAAAAGATGAAACGATTTTTTTTTGTGATATGCAACCGCTTCGATGTACATTTTTTTGATACATTTTGCGGTTTTTCATATAGTGATTTTTCCTGCAAGCTAAATCGTATTCCGTAAAACTACAAATTAACCTAGACGCGAAACATAAAAATAGTTTACAACCTTAGAGAGCCCGCTTTATACTATTCATGAAGGAGAAAAATTATACCTACTCTGCATTTTGTAAATATGTAATATAGAGAATTCGAGGTTATACAATTATATTTTAGGTAATCTAATTTTCAATTTACGTTTATCATTTTAATGCAAAACGATTCGGTCAACTTGGAATTTAAAATTGAATATTCCACGCACTCTTAATTTATATGAACATTTTATCATTAGATTAATTTTTTTTATGTCTTACTTCTAACATTGTTCTATGAAATAGTTCAATTTTAAATGCTAAGTTGTCCTCCCATTAAGTGCTGTTAAAATTGAACATCAATCGAATTTTTATATCGCCCTGTCCTTTTACATCGAAAAAAAAAACATCTAATGCGCGAAAAAATTGAAAGCGAAGAAATATACTGAAAAATTGATTTGTTTTAGTGATTTCATTACACCTAATGTATCATACGGAGATATATGTAATACGTATTAAACATGAGTTCTTAGGTCAGAGGCCGGGCATGCAAGTCTACAAAGCTGTTTTCTTACTCCTCGATTAATCCAATAAAGAAGGAAGGAAAGGGTATGACAGGATAAGCATAATATGGTGCTTTGGGTCAAGGAACAGTTTTTTACGAAATTTACTTGGAAACGTTAACCATGGTGAGAAAAAGATTTCGGATCCCTACAGCAAGTATTTTCTGGGAGAGGGGCCAAAAGTTTTCCATCAAATGCAGATAAAATAAATCCCAGGAGCTGAGAGGAAACTCCAAAAGTTTTTTTTTCAAAATTTTTGGAACATTTTTTGTTGATGGCGTTTTAAAAACCTTCAACGGTCATTTTGTGAAAAAGTTTTGGAGGTATGGATGTCATTTTTTTTGAAAATGGATTATTTATTCTACATTACACCATTGCCCTTATTTGGGTCAAACTTCAGTAAATTTTTACTAGTGAGAGCGAGACGAGACTATTCCAAAGAAAAAAGAAAAAAAAAGATGTTTAGCTCCCTGCGACTACAAGGAGCAGAGCCATGCTTTCTCAACGTAGGATCTTCCTCAACACAGCTCAGCCCTTATGAATTGCAGGGGAAATGGTCAAATGGGCACTAGGGTGGTCCTAAAAAAGTGACTTTTAAAATTTGTATGTGACCCCCCCCCCCTAGATTGGTGCCACTCCATGAGAAAACCCCCCACAAAAATTT
>FIZT01002190.1:0-18201 GCA_900065295.1 Paracoccus marginatus
TAGTCTATTTTTATGTAAAATCGTAGGGGGGGGGGGGGCGCAACTTCGAAATTCGCCTGCGGCCCATGGTGCCGGTCGTTTTTCAAAAATGTTTGCCCAACCGGTTCAGGATGGACTTATGTACCCATTAAAGTTATTTTTTTTGTCCCGCCCGCTTCGTCTCGTCCACAGAGCCATTTCACTTTCAAAAATGGCCTAATTTGGGGAAAACCACACATTAGGGGCTCTAGGGGGCCATTGTGACCATGCCCAAGGAAACAAAACAATTTATATTCGGACTCGGGGGAGTGCCTGCTATCGGACTGTGAAAAGAATTTTCGTCCCCGCCCTGCTTGAAAAAATGGGGGTTTTAAGGATCCAGCCCCCTATTGTAACGCGGCAAAAATCGAAAATGTCCATTTTCGTGAATGTCCCACCTCTACCAACAAAAAACCAACTGATTTTTTTGTCCCCAAAAAAAGCACACCAAATCCACTTTCTAGAGCACTTTCTCGGGTATGGATTGTAGACTAATAGGTAAATCGAGTATTTTGCTGCTCACCTTCAACACTATCGTCAGACGAAACGTCGTCCAAATTGCTGGATAATTTTTCATATTTTGACCTATCTTCAGATGGAGCGGGAACAAAAGGAGAAGATGTCGGGGCAACTGCCACTTCCGAAGGTGAAATTTCATTATAACATTCAACTTCGCTGTCGGTACCGATTTCCAAGTTTAAATCGTCTACTTTTATATTATTCTCTATAAAATATTTTTTCCATTTATCTAATGAGCTTGTGTAATCTGGAAATGAAGAAGAAAAATTATCTATGAGTATTGCCCGGAAGTAACTCCACGATACTACACAATCAAGACTACAAAAAAGTAACTGAAGGGGACACGTATAAAATAGTATCATTTTCAAGTAGAATTAAATCGTTCATTTCATGCCACATTATAAGAACCTATCCAACAAACTCCAAAAGTAACTCTTTTTTTCAACAGAAAAAGTTTTAAAAAATAAATAAGCGAAGTACAAAATCCTAAAGAAATAAACTTCTACACCGTAACACCAGATTTTTTTTCTAAACACTTCACAGATAACAGAAAACCGAATTCATGTTCCGTAAATAGACATAACATTACGTAAGCGGTAATAGAGATGAGAAATAATACCATTTGGAAAGGTGTTTTAAACATGCGAAGGGTTTTTAAAAAACAAGCAAAATTTGAACGAGTAGTCTCGACTTACCAGCACTAGAAGACTTTTTATGTTTATTGTTCGATTGTTTTGAACCTAAAAAGTATCGGAAAAAAAGATAAATTTCAGTTGATCAATTTTATTAGAATACATAACAAAGATAGTTAGAAGTATAACATAGGAGAATAATTTAAGCCACTAACAAAGTACTAATATCGAATAAGATATTATGTATTGATTTTTAAGATATTAAGCTTTGAAGAATAGGTACTAAAGGCTAAATACAATTTTATGTTCATAATAAGTAATTACCGGGTAATCGAAATGGAGCCGAACCAAAAGGATCTTCGCTAGATTCGCCATCTTTACTTTTATCCGTCAATTTTTTTTCGAAATTCTCTGCAAGTAAAATAAATTTTACTACGTTATTCGCATTCGAACTGTCGTCAGGAAGACAACAATGTTTTAAGCTTACTTCTATCGGGCTGCTGCGTAAAATTTCTATCAGGAAATTTCGCCATAAATATATCATTACTGACGCTATGCGATTTCTTCGAATGTACAGCACCTTCTTCAAACGGATTCCATGATGCAACTTCACTCGACAAAGATTTAGATTCTTTATCGAGCCTTTTATTGCTCTAAACGTAAAATTTTCGTTAAATTCTCCTCGTAAATTCGAAAGAAATAAAAAATTAAAAGTTCGTTTTCTATTCGAACCTGTATAACTCCTGCAGTTGAAAATGGTTTCAAGTCTTGAGTATCAGTTTTATCGAAGTCGTCTTTCGATGATGACTTCAACGACGCGTTTTGCGAACTACGAAACTGATTCATTTCATTCGTATACACCCTGTGAAAAATACAACTTTTAATTGGCCTCGTCAACGATTCATAGCTTTAATATGGTTAATATTATGTACTTGAGTGACTATTAGATAAGATACATCTACTTGATACCAGATCTGAATTGTAACATCGAATGCAATGAAAATTACCTTCTAAATGCTGAAGTATCACTGACATTTCGTCTGTGAATATTATGTCTGTTTGACGGTGATAACGTAGGAGATTGTCCAGGATATATTTCAGCTTGTACTTTAGTAACACTGCCAGTGTTTAACGGTAAACTTTGTGGCTCTTCTCTGAACGGGTCTTCAAATTCTATAAAATTAGCGATTATCAGAATCTTGCATTACCATTTAACAAATAGAATACAAGTTTGATTGACTTCAATAAAAACTTGAAACACGGCTATAGTTTACCGTCGAAAAAAAACTTTCGTTTCAATATGATCATATTTCAAAGCAAATTGAATTCGAAAAACACATCAACCTTATTGATTATACGTCAACAATGGAACAAAAAACAGCAACATTGAGTAGTTTCAATTCCGACGCAGATTAATGAGAACTCGTTTTTTTTTTGTTTTCTTTTTGTAAAATTATAAAGACGCTGAATGTTTTCCACTTAACGAACCAGTCTCAGCTTTTCTAATTTGCAGTCGCAGGAATATATCGATACATTTATAACAACTGACTGTCGGATATGAACGTATAATTTACCTGTATTTGAAGGAAATAAATTATCAAATGATGCTGCCTCCGGCGAAGGCGTAACTGAGAAGGGTTTCTGAGTATGATCAGTCGGCTGAAATCGAGTATCTGCGTC
Organism: Paracoccus marginatus; assembly: GCA_900065295.1. NCBI lineage: Eukaryota > Metazoa > Arthropoda > Insecta > Hemiptera > Pseudococcidae > Paracoccus > Paracoccus marginatus. The sequence goes on from FIZT01002190.1 coordinate 2,850, forward strand.
TGAATTTGTACTAGATGGATTTGGAAAGGAACATGTCATGTCCGGAGACTGCGAAGCTTGTTGAATTGACGACGGGTTCGGAAATAAAGCTCGTTTCAACACTGGCGATGATCCCAGTGCAGTTGTTGCGATTGTAGTACTCATTGGCTTAGGTCGTTGTCGCGGCGTTACACTCGTACTACAAAATGTTTCAGAAGGAACAGCGTTAGAAGGCTGGGTTTTAGAGGGGGTTATTTTGACCGGCTGCTGTTGTTTTTTATCATAGCTCAACATTGCGATTAATTCTTCAACGTTGGGAACCGTGGATTTCTAAACAAATCACAAATATGATACATTAATGCTTTTTTATGAATCAAAGAAGGTAACAGTATGCAACAGTTTTAAAAGTTATCATCAACTCACGTTTAGATTTTTAACAGGGCATGGTTTACCAGCAATCAAAAATGCGAAATACGATGTTTGAAATATGTCTGGCCTTTTTTCAGGATCCACTTCTAACATATATCCTGTAAAAAAATCGAGAAATGAAATATAATGATGATAATTCGTCAAGTCAAATGTTCACAAATTTGAGATCTTACTTATTAGAGCGTGCAATTTATTTGAATATTTCGAGTTTTCGGGAATTGTAAATTGTCCGCTTTGAATCGCCAGGGTACTTTCTCCGAATGGTAACGTAAAAAAACATAACTTATACAGCAAACAACCTAATGCCTAAAAACAACTTGGTAGTTTAGTATAAATTAAACTAATACCAGTTACAACAGTAGAATAAATGTTTAAATTGATTAAAATTGCTCGTAACATACAAAAAAAGCTGCATGTAATATTTTTAAAAAATCTCAACTTTAGTTACCCATATATCTGCTTTGGTAGTAATTGGCTTTCCAGAATAAAGGTCAACCATTTCAGGAGATCTATACGATAATGTGGTATATTTTTCAATTTCTTCTTGAACACTAGTTACACCATTTTTCACTGGATCAAGGATACGACCAGTCGCAGAACCAAAATCACACAATACATAATCGCCGCTTTCAGCTAACAAAATATTTTCTATCTGAAATTGAATAAAGAAGAATTTATAAGTCATCCACATAAATGACATCCGATTTTAAATAACTAAAATTAAATTTTAACCTTTAAGTCCCTATGAATAATAGGAGTTTGACAATGATGTAATCTCGACACAGCTTCGCAAATATCACAGAAAATATGCAGAACTTCCTTCTCACTGAATCCAGACTGCAATCTAAAATTGAATGAAAATGTAACGCATAAAAACCTTAGAAATATTAATGAGGAGAGATATGTTTAGAATAACAATGTATGTAAATACCTTGAATTCATCATGCTGAGGACATGATTCCTGCAGTAAGGCATCAACATTAATACTTCGTATACATCATTACCTTGACTAACAATACTCGAATCAACGTAGCCAATCATGTTTTTATGCCCATTCAAGTTACTCTGCGGAATAAAAATCATTTTAAATGAATTTAGCTCGTCGTAGCACAAATATTTTTTCAAGAAATTACTTACGACGATTTGAATTTCTCGTTTCGCTATATTCAAATCAGACGGATTATTCACAAATAATCTTTTTAAGGCGTATCGTTTTCCATTGTTCGCTTTGACCAGGAAAACAACAGCGAAACCCCCTGCGGGATGCAAAACACATATGATGAGGTGTACAGAAAACACATGAAAGTTATCAATGATAATGTAATGATATAACAAAACACGAATATCGCGCGATATAGATGAATTTATCAAAAATGAAGCAATACCTTCGGCAATAACTTCTTCCACAACAACAGTCATTCTTCCGACAACAAATGATTTTCCAACACAATTACCCAAATCCTTAGCATTATTGTCACTTTTCGAATCGATTTTTCCGAATAATTTCTTCATACTGGCGGCGAAAGAGATATTACGCTCAAAATGATACGCTCACCACGTACATATTATTAGTTATAAATTTTTGAATACTCAGATATGGGTGTAGATTTTCAATGATACGAAATTGTACCACATACTTCTCGACACCAAGCACCCACTGATAAAAATCACAATCACTAGGAAAAATCAACTCGAGAATTTCATTTGATAACTTTACACTTATTTTTCATGGCTGTTGTAACAACGTTAAAACACAGAACCAGCCTGCATTTATAACAAACTAATTAAATGAATAAATATAGGAAACATCTGTATCTAAATCAGGAACAAATGGAACAAATTATTATGTGTTATCGAAATTTGTTACGGGAGAAACGAAACTTCAAACTACTTGAAGATTTCACATATTTTTTTTTTGCATTTTGCATTGTTGTCAGCTGGAAGTTGGACTGCGAAAAAAAAACAATCAAAGTCAAAAAAATTAACAACAAGGCAGGTGTGATGCTGCTTGTGTGAAGTATAATGCGAAGAAAAGACAATTAAAGTTTAACAACCTTGTCGGCAAACACTTTGAAAATTACATATATTGACCAAATTTTTTGAACTTGCATCAATCGCAAAATATGATTACGTGATTGTGGTGATCTGATAGAATCACAAAGTTAGATCATTACATTCATTTTATTCGTTTGTATTATGCTGTTTTTAAATGTAGTTTGTTGCTTTTATTAGACTGCTCATTTTTTAAATTTCGGACTTGTGGACGCTTTGAACGTAAGTGCAATCTCCTGTTACTACGATCATTTGATTACAAAAATTGCATGCCTCTAAATCTTGACTAGTAAAACTTTCTTGTATCATTAGTGACAATACATTTTGAATACTTTTGAACGTTGTACACTGCTCATTTTTTGAAATTTCACTGCTTCGTTGTATTTGAACGATCAGCTGTTAAAGTTGAACAATTTTTTATTGGCTGAAATTTTTGCTTAGATAATTCATGACCTTCCTTAGTTGGCAAGTTTTCTATTTTTGTTTACAGTTTCGAAGAATAGTTAGCGTGCAGGGTCTTGGTGAATGCAATTATTTCTGTAACCATTATACAATAAAACTGTGATAATAACGTTTGGTAAGTAAAGCGATAGTTTCTAGCTTTCGTTTTGTAGGCAATTTCATCCGATTCGTGTGTCTTGTTTCAGGTTGAATGGTTTCAGTTTAGAATACCTCATAGCAAAAATGAGAACAATTCATTGCGCACTGGTTTCCAATTTAGGAAAATATCTGTCGAGTAATGCATTTACGAAATCCTATTATGGTATGTGTTTCATTGGATACTTAACTGTGTATTATCATGGGTTATGATTATGATGGTGTGGAAATACAATTTTCTCATCTTTTCATTTTTTTTTCAGTTGGAATAATGTGCTGTAATGGTCACCCTTACCAAATATGTCTATCCCCTACGACCCGTTCTAGTATAAGACCTTTTAGTTCAAAAATTTCGGTGCTCAGAGTATCAACGTCGGCTCCTGTCCTGTGCAGTAGTAAAGATGGCGATACTATTGACAAAGGAGATACCAAGAATAAGACTACTTCTGCAAGTGGTGCAGATGGAACCACTGGCAAAGGCAGTGGCAAAGGCAAAGATGGCGGTGGTAATCACTTATCTTGTCCCAAATGCGGAGATCCCTGTACTCACGTTGAGACGTTTGTTTGTACGTTTTCCACTGGCTACATTATCTAATAATTGAATAATTAGTTTTATACATGACTTTTTTCATGTTGACGAAATAGCTTCCACTCGATTTGTGAAATGTGAAAAATGCCATCACTTTTTTGTCGTTTTGTCGGAACTTGATGCAAAGAAAACGATGAAAGAACAAACCAAGGATGAACAAAGAAATTCGTTTGTTCGAAAACCACCGCCTCCTCCCAAAAAAGTACGATGAATAATTAGCATTTTGTCGGGATATTACGTTTCATTTTGTTCATTTTTCCATTTTTCAGATATACGCTTATTTGAATAAACACGTCGTCGGCCAAGAACACGCTAAAAAAGTTCTATCTGTTGCTGTGTACAATCATTATAAAAGAATTTATAATAACTTATCTCAAACGGCCGGTAATAGTAAGCAAGATATCGCGCTTACGGAAAACGGATCTCAATTTTCATTTACTCATCGAGGTTAGTTTCTTATAAAATTTACAAGAAATTTGTGAATTCATTTTTAAAGAATGTCCGAGCCTAATGGATTATTGATATTGTTAAGATTTTCTCCATATCAACGGTTACAACTATGGATCAAATCAAGGCGGTTTAGGACTTCAACCGAATTCCGAGAATCGTAGTCAACATGGTAATGGTAATTCAGGATCGGGTAATGCCGCTGGTAGCGACATATTAGATTCCAACAGTCATGAACTACAGTTAGACAAAAGTAACATTCTACTATTGGGACCCACTGGATCTGGTTAGTTGAGATTTGGCACCTCGAAAGGTTGTAATTTGCAATAATCATGAAATATTCTCCTTTAGGAAAAACGTTACTTGCTCAGACCGTGGCGAAATGTTTGGATGTTCCTTTTGCAATTTGTGATTGTACCACTTTAACCCAAGCTGGTTATGTGGGAGAAGATATAGAGAGCGTTATTGCGAAATTATTACAAGACGCCAACTACAATATTGAAAGAGCACAAATGGGTGAGACTAAAATTATCTATAATATTTTTAATCAACATGAAAAAAAGTTTACGTAAAAATGAATTTGTTTTCAGGTATTGTTTTTCTGGACGAAGTTGACAAAATTGGAGCGGTCCCTGGAATTCATCAACTTCGCGATGTAGGAGGTGAAGGAGTTCAGCAAGGTATGCTCAAGGTAAATTGAAAAATTCAGCCTGTTTTTATTAATTATTTCTTCGAACGTGTCATTGCTAACATACTGTTCTTCTTCAGATGTTGGAAGGCACAATAGTAAACGTTCCCGAGCGCAATTCTCCTAGAAAGTTACGCGGTGAAACCGTTCAAGTCGATACAACCAATATTCTATTCGTAGCATCGGGCGCGTATAATGGATTAGATAGATTAATTAGTAGGCGAAAAAACGAAAAGGTGAATACTTGGCATTAGGTTTCAATGTCACGTTATCAGTTGAAATATTAACGCAATACAATGTATTTCATTACTTCACGTTCTGTGCCACAGTACTTAGGTTTTGGTGCCCCCGCCAACGTTTCGCCGGGAAGAAGAGCAGCGTCACTAGCTGACATGATGCATCAGTGTGCTTCGTCATCAGTTGAAGAAGATAACGAAGAGAAGGATAGATTTTTGAAACAAGTCGAAGCGAGAGATTTAATTGAATTTGGAATGATTCCTGTAATTATTATTCATAATGGGATTGCAAATTGTTGAATTTTTTGTCAACTTTATTTTTATTATTTTTTTTTTAGGAATTTGTTGGTAGATTTCCAGTTTTAGTACCATTCCATTCTTTGAATCTTGATCTGTTGATAAGAATATTGACAGAACCGAAAAATGCTATGGTACATCAGTATCAAATCTTATTTGGAATGGATAAAGTTGATCTTACGTTTTCACCCGATGCCCTTAAAGCCATTGCCCAGCTAGCTATGGAGAGAAAAACTGGCGCTCGTGGATTACGTGCAATTATGGTTGATAAATTTTCTTTTTTCTCTCCCCCCCCCCCTTTCAAATGAATAATGATGAAAATGTATTGTTGTAGGAAACTATCTTATTAGAATCGATGTTTGAAGTACCGGGTTCCGATATTTTAAGTGTCCATGTCACTGAAGAAGTAGTGAATGGTAAAATACCGCCTATTTATATTCGAGGACGTCCTGTCGAAGAGAGTAATGAAAATGTTGAAATGCGAGCAGAAGCTAAATAATTGCTGGGAAACGAGTAAGTTGAATATAATTTCACGGTTCCGAAAATCTACATTAGTTGTATTGCGCCTATAACCTACTCTTGGAAAATATTTTATTTGCAGGTTTTCTCTCCAGCTTCCCTACCAATTTCTATTAATTCTCTTTGAATGCATCTATTCGCCGATTCGACTATAGTAATAAATTCAACGACTCTGTTACAGTTTATCTTTTTGATTTTTCAAATACCTTGATAATTAAGTTTTTTTTGTTTCGCTATTGTATATTTATTGTTGTACTAATTTGTTAACTTTTGGTCGTTGTGTGAATGACATTAAATATCGTTATATTTGTGTAAAATATTATATTCATCCCATTTTCATATTTTCGCTCGATATCGAATTTGTTTAAATTATCATGTTTTGGTTAAATATCTTGCGAAGTTCTGTCAACATTCCAATGAAGAGGAATTCATACGAATAACTTTACGCTCTGGCTGTGACAACTGAAAATATGCCGGGATTTTTGAGCGCTGTTTCATTTTCTTGATCGATGAATTACGTATTTTGATAGAAAATATTCCTTTTTTAAAAAAAATATTATTATTAATACCTTGCCGATGTAAAAAGTTTGCATGTAGCCTGTGATGAAGGCGCGTGGACGTTTTTGTCCCGGTCCCGTTGTATTTCATATTTAAGATCATGAATTTCATCTCGTCAGTTGACAGTACTTTGTTTACGTGAAATGAATATACCAGATGTAGAAAAATAAATTAGCAGGTATAAGTATATAAAACGCCTTGTAATTATGTTTGTTGAAAAACTGATGTCTTCGAATAAAATATTTGTTACAATTGGTTATTCTTATTCAAAAGATGAAACCGATTAATTTGCTTCATTCCCTAACGTTCGACCTCCTCCCGCCATTACATCACCCCCGAATCCTGGTTTCTTGATCGTGATCGAGTCGTTGTCTAGTTCTGTAGTTCATGAGCCATACCACCAACTGATGATTTTTATTCTGATAAGTTGCCATTATTAACAAGGCGCTTGGTGCTCAGTGGACACTGGACATGTCATACGTCCCCGAATACTTGCATTCCCAACGTATGTATAAAAATTGTAGCGAATAATAAGCTACCTTCAAAGAAGCGGCAAATGTATTAGAAATGATTTATTTATTACTATTGTAGCAAATTCCCAGTTCTTTCTGGTCTTTACCATTTATGGATGCGGTTTGTACTCGCAAGTTTTCTATTATATTGAGACACATGAGATAACATTTGTACAATTTACTCAATCATTATTTCATAAAGCGAGTACCATATGTTGTATTCACTTAATTAATAGTTGTTTAAGACGTAAATAAGGTATTAATATCATTTCGCCTAGATCATCACGATTTTTGTATTAAAATGTAGCTCCTTTCATTGCAGCCTATTTCTTAGTGTTTTAGCATCGTTAAAATATTTAAAATATAGTCCAAAACTTCAAGCGTTGAAACTGAGCATTACATAGATATTTTGCATTAATCGTTTCCATATATATTGTGTGAAGAACTTAGGTAGATTGAGGAAGAGATCAAATAGGTAGGTATTTGTGGTAAAAAGGTCAACTCACAATCGAAACCTACCTATTATAAAGTTATTAGGCAGGTGCCTAGTATTGAACATGATTTATCCGATTTCATCCTATTTATTTTCAACTTAAACAATATCTATCTATTCCTAGGGGGGAAATGAAAATTTTGACCAAAAAACTTCTTTCGCTAATTTTGACACAATTTCCTCCCATAATACGAGCCTATTTATCTGCACTGTCGTGCACCATACCGCACACGATCGCTCTATACCACTAACCGAGAACGTTGATTTTCTTTAAATAGACGATTCTCTCCACTTCTTTTACTTGCCTGAAAAAATTCTCATGTGCACTCACACATATGCGAAGATTACTTTAGTACTCACCGTCGCCAGCTAAGGCCAAAAGAAAGCCGATATAACCTTTCCCCCGTTCTTCCATCTGAATGATAAACATTCGAGTAGTTTCATAGTGGTAGCACATAATTCGTGCGTTTATTTTCTGTACCCGATCGTCAGTTTTCGTGAAGTGCTGAAGTTCGTGTTTTGATTGTCGCGCGCGTTTTCGTAATTGTGCAAAAAATCAAGTGCCTGTTTTATTTTCACTTTCTAATAAAGGTATGTTAAAGCTCTGCAATAATTAGAAAATAGGCATTAGTTACATAAATAAGATGGCCTGCAGAAAATTTCATAGGTTTAGGTGTTGAATAGAATTTAAGCGACAGGAATGATTTTTTTTCTGGAAATTCAGCAATTGGATATGTATACCAACTTGAGTTTTAAATACCATTGAGGTATCCAACCTCGAAAATGAAAAAAAAAAAAAAAAAATGCTTCAAAACTTAATACCTACTAAAATGACTTTTTTTTTTGAAAAAATGTTTGTAAAAGTACGTACCATTTTTCAGATAAGTTTTGTTAATCATTATGTAGGTATGCAATAGGAGAATAGGACTAAAAATCAAAATTTTCCCAAAATTTTTCACTCAACTACCAAGTAACCAAGCAAGTCTGCAGGTGCACTAATACAGGCGGGCGACTGTATTCATTCTATCGTACCAATTGTTCATTTTAGAAAATAGGTACCATCGTTTATCTATAAAAGAAAAGCTTCGTGAAATTCATGGAAAATAAAACGAAATCAATTAATTAATTTGGTGACTGTTTGCTACTGTTCGGTGCTCTGTTAGTTGACGTGGGTGGTTCAATTCAAGCTTCGAACAGTTTTTCCCCCTTTAATTTTTCATCTGTTATTAGGTAAGGCTGTTAAAATTAGATTTTGCACGACGTTCATCGCATAAGCATAATTTCTTTTTTTTATACCCAAGTATACTGTATACTTAATATTGAGTTTCCTGTGACTTTTATGGAAAAAAGGAAAATGACCTTTTCTCAACTTTTTTGGTAGCGCTAGAGCGGAACAAAATGTATGTTTATACACGCATTGGTCTTCAAAGCTTACCTTCAATGCACCTATACTATACCTACTTTACCTACTTATGATTTTATGGGTACCTACATCAGACAAAATATTCGGATTTTGTCTTAATACAGAACTTGTTGCGAAGATAAAAAAGGTACTGCATTACAAATGACCGACTTGAAGAAACGGTTTTTATTGCCAGTTACTCTCTTAAAATTCCAGCGATTAGATAATTTGGTCCTTAGTAAACCCCTTACATATCCTCTATAATAAATAAGTGATGCACAAGTCTAGATTTACGTCGCTCATCACTTGACAACAGGTCAGAGAATGTCAGTTAATGCATCGGAGCTTAAATATTCACGTCGACATCGTTACTTATATATTTTCATAAAAACTACTTTCTCATCATAGAATAATAATTTTCAAACTTAATTTATCTGAATGTTGAAAATCATTTCAAATTTCCAGGAAAACTACTAATCATCCAAAATGGACGCCATCAAAAAGAAAATGCAGGCGATGAAGCTGGAGAAGGATAACGCGATGGATCGTGCCCTTCTCTGCGAACAGCAAGCTAGAGATGCTAATCTCAGAGCAGAAAAAGCTGAAGAAGAAGCTCGCGCCTTGCAAAAGAAAATCCAAACTATTGAAAATGAGTTAGATCAAACGCAAGAGCAATTGATGCAAGTCAATGCTAAGCTGGAAGAAAAAAATAAAGCTTTACAAACCGTAAGTACTTAGCTACCTCCATGGTAATACACTTATATGTAGGTACTTGAATGATAAATTACTTATTATTGATATTCACCCAACTTTATACTAAGTATATTATGTAATTTTTATTGCCCCTTCAAATCGGTGGTTAGATATTTCTAATAGCATGAATTGAATATTCAATATTATAGCTTAATGGAAAAGTTTTTGCAGGATAATATCTAAGCCTCCTAGGGTAGGTGTCAAGTGAATTTATCAATATCATACCAACATTCTTACAAGGAGTTTTACGTAGAGTGGCCTAATCTGGAACTAAAATGTAAATAATACGCTAATTATGGTCTACTTGGGGCTTGATATTTTAACTGGCTTCGAAGAATTGGCACGTTCGAGTGTGTGCTTATTAGTAAAATACCCAGATGAAAAATTGCAATCATATAGGTGACGAAATGTGCACTATCATGAATTATGCCATCGGTAGCTAATATCGAAGTAATAACACTGATCTACCTAATGCTTGTAATGTATGCGATATTAGTTTATGGATATGCAGTCTTGTTAGAAAAAATAAATATAATAAAGAAACTGATGGTCAAGAAAACATAAGTGAACAGCGTGAAGAGCACGTTTGATCAATTCAACGAATACGCCAGATTAGTAAATTATGGTTTAATGAACGTGACTAGATTAGAATCTGAAGCTACAAATTACTCAAAATATTTGCATTGCAATTTTAACCTTAAAATGCAAGATTTGTATGAATAGGACTACTGGACTACCTACCGATTTATTATCATAATTTTCTTATTTTAATGGAATGAAAAACTCAGACCATTGGCGTTATAATTTCAATTTTCACCTTTGAACGAAATGATTTAAAAATTTTTGTTTGCGAGATGTGGCATGGGGCTATATACTTGTTGAGTGCCTACAAAAAATACAGGCACCTACCAAAAAATAAATTAAAAAGTAGAACGATATTATGATTATAAATTGAGACCTAGTCGCCTGTCCAAATTGTGTAGGTAGATACCTATTTGGTGTTTAAAAAGTACATTCAAATTTAAATGAAATTCAAATTTTCCAAAATTTTAAAGGAGTAATTGAACTTTTTTCATTTAGATTTAGAGCCTCAATAAAATAGATTATCAATTTAAAAAGCAAACGTGCTCATGAAAGTCATAAGTATGACGATGACGCATACAGTCCTCGTTCGTTACCATTTAAGGAATTAATACCTGTATAAAATGTAACTATTATCGCCTCTGGATAAAATATACCTAGCTATAATGACATGGCGCTAACTGATGAGGACCTCGCAACGACGTCCAACAAACGCAGTACAAGGTTTTTCGAGCGTACTTACTCACAATATCGATTTCGCGATATTACTTTTGATCTTTCTGTCACTTACATATGTATACTTCTATTCTCAATCTCTCACCTTCGAAGGTGGTGAATATTTATATATTTTTGATGCTCAAGTTTCCGGTGAACCGAATTTTATTGCTGATTTTGAGCATTTGATGTACCTACTACCTACATTACAATTTTTTATAAGATATACGTTTTTGGAGCAGAGCTGGTTAAAACAAGATGGTTAAAGAACATTATTCGCTACAGCAAGAACGTGTAACGTTATACGTTTATATTTAGAAAATAATAAAACGACGAGAAGAAAATACTAAAATAACGCAGCTAGAAGCTGTTGGTTTACTCATCTGGGCAGTAGCCAATTGTTTTCATGCGGAGTATGCCGTATAATTTCTAAATTTATTACGTCACTGATTAGACATGTTTCTGTGTAAATGAATATGTATGGATATTATTGAGTGCTGCGGAGAAACGAACAGATGAATAGTGATGAATTATTCGCGTTGTCACCAAACATTATCAATATATATTGTTAAAAGTTGTACATAATGAGGTAAATACGTGTCATAATATTAGTTCGCGCGTGAAATTGAAACGTCATTCGAAAAATCAAGAAATTATTGAGAATTTTAACATTTTTTTAATGAATACTACTTTTCGTTATCAATTTTATCAGTTTAACAAAAAACATATGATTTGTCAATGATAACCAGATGACGCTGATCCTTGACGTCACAAGCCATCAGCCAATAACATGACAGTATGATTAATCATCATCTTCATCTCATCAACAACAACACTTCAACGTCGACGTACAGAATACAGTTATCAGTGATCAGTGAAAAGAAAGAATTTTCAATTTTTTCATGCATTATGCATTTATAATTCGATTCGTATTTGAAAATGCTTAATCAATATGGCAGATGATAAACGTCATGGAACTAAAACAAATGCAAGTAAACAACCTGGCCGGCCTTCCAAGAAGTCTACGAGTAAAAGAAGAACGTATGTCAGTACAGACAACAGGTCGGTGGTAGATATCACAAGGGCTACCAAATTATCCCCTTCAAAAACATTGTCGATTCGAGATCGAACCGTTATCGGTCAAGAAGCTAGTCCGAAAAAAAATGAAGATTCTACAGAACCAGAAACTGTGGAAGTGAAAAGTACTTCGTTTAACAACACCGTTGAATTTTCCGAGAATGTTCGCTCTGAAGCAGATGGAAGTGAAGATGGTATTGTACCTGATGCTGAAACAGAAGAATTGTCCAAACTTCGTTGCCCCAGCGAGAGAACCGAAATTATAGCCGAAAGAGAGAAAAGGAGAAGACAAAGATGCGCTGATTATCCCGGATTAGCCTTTGGATCATCTATATTTAGTTCTGATACCCTGATGAAATTTAGTGTGATAAGAAATGAATTGCACAATATTCTGAATTCTCAATTGAAAAGGGTCAGTAAATGTTTCGGACATGCTCGTACTTCTGTTTTAATTGTTGAATTTTCAATTTTTAAAATTGTTAGAACATCTAATTTATGAAATTGAGTTGGTATACTTTTAAAGTAGGTTACCACCTATTCGTGTGTCGTGTTTTGCCCCATGAAATATTTGACTGAGCTGTTACTTAATTTGTACTTAATTTTTTAAGAATTAATAATTCTAGAAGTACGAGCAAAACGAAATTTTTTACTTTGACTGTTCTTCCATGCACCTTGCTCAAATAATTTCATTACTAAACAGAGAAATATTAATTTTTCAAAAATTAGTACAATGAGCCAAGAGATACTTTTTGTTTTTTGACGAATTATCATTGTTTTAGAGTTCGATTTAAATTCTTTTTAATTTTTTATGAACCCATAGTACTACACTTGGAATATTATTTACAGCGATTTAGTTATGATACCAAACGATATTATATTTTTTGAACAAAACACCTGTAAAACGTAGCGCTATTTTACATTGTGAAAATGTATCTTGAGAAAAAAATTTCTTACTTTTGAATTCTATAAAAATTAAAAGCTTTCAACTTTTTAAAATCAACTTCTGAGTCGTTAAACATTAGCATAATCTGCTCTGAAATTTGCAACTATTTCTTGTAAAATTAATCCTTATCCAAACAATACATTAGTTGAAAGTAAACACTAAGAAAAAGTAATTTAAAAATAGCGCTACTTTAAAATTTTCTGCACTCCTCAATACCTAGATTAAGGTGTCCCATGTTCTACTGTTATATTTCAGTTGAACTTCGTAATTTTAATGTATCTTTTACACATACTTAATTGAAATTTTAACCGGGTCAATCGGGTACAGAGAGGAGAGTAGGTATATTTTTTGTTTGAGTTTGAGTATTATTGTATGAGTGCTATCTTGTAATTTTGGCTCTATCGCGCACCAACCCTCAAAAAGATTGGGCAAAAAAACCAATGATTATGTTTGATAAATAATTTCTTTTTTTCTTTTCTTTGCTGTGCTGTAAGTATTCCAAAAAGTGGAAGCTTGCAAAAATTACTTATAAGCCTATAATTCCAAAAACAATATTTATCTGTTTTTCGATGGTTCTTTGAAACTTTAAAAGTTGCAACAGGTGGCTGCGGATGGAAAACGTTTGAGTAAAATTCAAAAAATTTTGAAAAAAACAGAAGGTTTGAAGTGTTACGGTACTTTGGTTACTGCCATCGTAATAGTTAGGTGTTTATCCTACTTGTTGATGCATGTTGTTGTCGATGTTGCTGCGGCTGTTGCGATGTTTCGTCACTGTTGAATGGTTTTGTCGGTTGGCATTGCAGTTGCAGTGCAATCATCGCCCGGCCCAACAACGCGCAACAAAAGCTGAAAGTTTGTGGTGTGTGATCTCTTCACTAGATCAGTGTTAGTGTATTTCTTACTGGTTGTCGGTCGGTTTGTTGAAAAAAGTGGTCTATCGATTCGGTTTGGAGTACTGCTTGCTAAATACTTGCAGATTGTTACTGTAGTTGTGTTTGTTTGTATGATGTGTGCGGTCTGTGGTTTGCGGTCATCAAGTTTCTAGTTTTTCTGTTGAGTTCGGTGTCCACCATCTTGCTAGCGGTCGGCTTACGTGTGATATCGTATTAATTTTCGGTTTTTCGTTCGAAGTGTTTATTGTGAAAATATTAAAATGACGACAACAATCCAGCAAGGCACACTATTAGACGTATTGAAAAAGAAAATGCGACAAACTAAAGAAGAAATGGAGAAGTATAAAGATGAGTGCGAGGAGTTCCATAAAAGACTACAATTAGAAATTATGCGCCGGGAAGAAGTACGTTTCATTCCATTCCATTTAAGACTATGATCTAACTTAAGCGAATCCTCCGAACTACTACTCATAATATGCTCTCATGTTTTCGAATCCTAGTCCTAATCAGTTCTATTCTTCAGTATCAGTATTAGTTTGAAATTTTAACCTTTCGGTGTAAGTTAGAGTATGTATAATTTCACACTTGATTCGGGTGTCGAAGTATTTTATTCGGAAAACACTTATTTGTGTAGATTTCTAATGCAGTATCTGAAATACTCGTTCATTGTAGAATGAAGTATTTCACGAGCACCACTGTTCTGTCGCACCTACCGGTTGCGCCGGTAGGATACGATTATTCGTTTTACGCAATCATTCTATGTTACTTTGATTCAATGGAATGATTTTCAACAAATTGCCGTCGTCTGTCGGTCTGTCAGATAATACTTTTCGAATTACGGTTCTACCTTTCATATTGCATAACCGCAATTCATCTGAATTTTCGTCCCACTACCTAAGTGATATTTCGTTTAAAGATAATATTCTGGTTCAATTGAATAATGACTAATTATTTCTCGTCGTTACAAACTAAACCTTTCGAGTGGTCAGAATGTGTATAGCTTATCATAACAGTGATATCAAAGAACCTACAAAATGATAACACGCAGCGTACTGTCGTATTTTGTTTGCATATAAAAAGATAATTTCATCCGGTTATGTTGGAAAATTATTTATAATTCATTACCTGCTTCAAATATTAAGAGGAAGCGGTAATGAGATCACAGCAGGCGTACAATAAATAATTTTTCACTTATCATTTACTTATGCTTATTCGGTTTCAATTTTCATTGATTATTAAATCGCTTTTGATATTGCCCAGGGTCGTAAAACATCTAAATAGTTTAGAATTGCGAATTATTTAGAAATTTCATGTTGAAAAAACGAATTTTTGTGCATAAAAAATACTGTATTCTCCACACCGATGTCATAGTAATTTGTACTTCTCTAAATCAAAAAAAATATGGGGAAAACCTGTTGTTTTCGTGCATCTTTGAGGCCAGTTTTCAAATTTTTAAATATTGCCGCCAAAAATTTTCACTCTCAATATATTATGGTTCTTTCCCCCATGAAACTGTATAATAGGGTGGAGTGAAATAAAAAACATACCTTGGATTTTGACCAAATTTGGTGGGGAAGTTTACTTTGAGTGGC
>FIZT01002221.1:0-13447 GCA_900065295.1 Paracoccus marginatus
ATGTGCAGGTTATTCATCAACAGTTCTTCCCACCACAAATTTTTAGAAGTACCTATTACCTATCCACTTTTCACAATCATTATATGTATCTTTATAAAATTAGGTACAATTTTTTCAAGATTCTATTTGCCTACCCATGTTTCTTTTTTCTTTTTTTTTTTTTTCATTGATAGTTTCATTATCATTTTTTTTGGTGATTCAATAAATTTTTTCTCAATTTCAGATTTTTATTTTTCAAGTTGTCTATTTTTGCGTTCTGCAACAACTTTTTTTTAGCACTTTTCAAATATTTTTCTTCTTTTTTTAAAATATTTTTTTCTGTATATTTTTTCCAATCATTTTTTTTTTTCAAATTTTTCACTTTTTTCCAGCTTTGCTTATTCATATTTTTTTCTTTATATTCATAAATACCAACTTTTGAAGTAGGTAGTCCACTAATTTGGCATTTTAGTGCCACTAGTTTCAAAATTAAACAATATGGGATAAAATTTTGGTCCCGAACTGGAATCTCCAGATTTTCGAAAAACCTGTCTTAATTGGTTGAGGGATCAATGGAGAGTAATTTTTCAATTTTTCTTCCAAAATACCTCCAAAGTCAAAACCCAAAAATCGATAAGTGATTTCGAGACGTTTCTGAGCCTCTTGCGAATTTCCCCTGCCTTTGAATCGCAAAATTTTCTGCGTTTCAGACGAAGACCACCAGAGTATTCGTCGGAATTGAATTGAATTTTCTTTTTCCATATTTGCAATATCTCGTTCACTTTTTGGCACCCTTCCCTCCCAGAGAAATCCTTCCCCCATCCTCATCCCATGCAATTATTAAGCCTACAAAACAATTGCTAACGTTAGCTCTATACCTGTACGAGTAATAACGCCCGAATTTTTGCTGCCTGCGATTCCAGCCGTAAGAAATTGTCGTAATACATCCCAAAATACCTTCTTCGTGATACGATCTGAATTTATTTTTCAAAATATACGACAAATATCGCGCTGCTCATTTTCAAAAAAATCTGTTCCAGGTAAGGAATAGCCCGAATAACTCGCGAATCAAAAATCCGCGCTCGATCTAAAAGCGACACCGGCACATAATCCGTACATTTTCGACGCTGCTGCATTCGCCTCACGATATAAATTAATCCCACACCGGGTTTATACTCCAATTAACGTTTAAATTAACGCGAGAGTAATTGAAAAAAAGCGCACTCGCGTCAAAATACCGACAACGAGTAAGTATATTTTGCATTTTCAGTTCCACAAACGGCAGAGGTGAAAAATAAAAAGGAATAAAAAAGTGCGCTGCACAGAGAGGAAATATTTTATGCGGCGGGATTCGTCTTTATCCTGTGATTATTCAGTTAATCTGGTGTTTTCGTTCTTCATTGGCTACGGCTACGGTGTTCCCTCTTTATACATATAGTACCACGTCTACGTACACTTCTTCCCCATTCGACTGCGTATAGTAGGTCTTTGCTACCCGCGACTCGCGTTTACTTTTCAGTATCGAGTTGGGCTGTGTTTGCGGTGGTGGTTTGTGCGAACGTCGAGTTATTACGTAAACGCCGGTTGGATATTTACGTGCGCGTATATAGTTTCGTTTCGTTTTATTTTTTATTTTTAATTGAAAATTAATAATTTTTACAAAAAATTGGATGTTACGATCGAAAAATGGAGTTTTATTTTTTTAGAGGGCTTTTTCGAGAAAAAATCGACCGGTGAATTTTCATTTTCGTCTCGATTCGAAAGAGTGAATTTTAAAAATTAAAATTTGTGCAAGTGCGAGTACTCACCATGATCAGGAGAGCGGTGCTTTTCGTCTTCGTTGGGCAGTTGATGTGTTTCGGACGAGGTGAGTCTATATGTAGTTGAATACGTACGAATTTTTCTTCAGATATTTTGAATTTTTCTCCACTAAAATTGCAATTTTCTTCGCAGCATCGGTAATCTGTGGATAAAATCGAAGAGAAAAATGATTAAAATTTTTTTCTCCTTAAGGAAAAATAAATTAAAATTACAAAATTCTACAATCCATCGATAGTGAAAATTTCTCCAAAATTATAATTTCAAACGCACATGCTCACAGAGAGCCGGATTTTCAATCTCTCATCCCAAAAATTTGGCAAAAATTTACGAAATTTTTCCCATTGCTTCAACGTGAAAAATACTGCCAGCTGAATTTCTTCTACAAACTGCATACGCAGCTAAAAACCAACTTCTACGTATAGGCTTTGTTTCGCAGCATCCCTCGGACGTGCACACAACACATCGTCGTCGTGCCACGCTAATTAAGCAATTTTGCACGCTACCACAGTGACGGGGGAGGACACCGGGGGGACGATTTTATTATCGCAGTACATTTAGTTGGTTTCGGTAGGACAGACGAATAAACCGAGTTGGGAGTTGACTGGTCGGTCTCGCGGTGTTCTTCTACAACATTATAAAAGGGCATACCTTTCGCTCTCGTATACGTTAGACCGTCATAATAGATAACGCAAAAGCATGGCAAAGTGCGAGGCTACATCGTCGTATATATGTATATCTACCTACAAATGCGCAGCTCTCGGAGAAAACTTGGGCAGAGTAATTCTGACCATCGGTTAATTAAAGTTTACGACCGGCCAGAGGCTTTCATGATTTGATAGCACACGTAGATGCGGTATGTACGTAGTCGTAGGTATATTCGCGCACACAGTAGATAAAGATATACCGAGTTAGGTAGCCGAAAATTACGCCACACCACTTCTACTCTCTTAATAACCGCCGCACAGTCGAACAATAATGCTTAATGAATGGTCCAAACTCGAGACTACACTCGGCTCGTATTCGAGCTGCATATATATTATATATGTATGTGCTTTGGAAATATAAATACCTACTACGAGGAAGACTTGCATTCGCACCACACCGCACCGCGACGCTGCATTTGGCGGAAAATCTATCTGTAAACAATCGAGGGTCGTATACGCGTATACTTACACACGATAAGCTGCAGTTGGCCGCAACTTCGACTGTAACTCTAATTAATTCAAAACCGAGGTATTTCGTTCGGATTACATATTTAAGCTCATATACCAGAATCTAGATTTAAGCAACCGTTTCCCTTTTCGTCCACTTTTCCCTATCTCTCTCTCTCTCTCCTTCACTCGTGCGTTTGCTTTGGCTAGTCTTTCAACTGTCGACCGTACCGAAATGGCAAAGGTTTCGTTTTTTTATTGCTGCACGCACAATTCGTATTATCGTACATAAAACTCGAAACAATAAAGTAAACGTTCCGACTATATAGGCTATTAATTATTACGTAATTAATTATTGTGTTGGCTAATCGTGTTTATGCGCGTTTTAATCGATGTTATTTATTTTACTCCACGGTGTACATACTCGTATATATAGTTTCGCCTTTTCTTCACTCGTCGCTCTAAAACGTCAAATAAATTCGAGCAAATGTGACGAACGAGATTTTTCCACTAAATTATCAAATTAGCTATGTAAAAAGATGATAATTTCATACTCATAGCAAAAATTGTCAACGTTTTTGAAACTGTATCGAAAAATTTGCGACTTCGTAATCAAGTGGATCTGCCTTTTTTTTAAAGGGCACAAAAAGTCGAAATTGGGTCTACATAGATGGTATGGCAAAAGGATTTAGTAATTTCTTTAGAATGAAAAGCGAAGGGGAGGGGGAGCTCCACTCAATTTTCTTCAATTTGAAAATTTTCAAATGTTGAATTTTCTAGTTCTTACTTACCTATATTAATTTTCACATTTTTCAATTTTCACAATTTTTCAATCAGAATTTTTCATTTTTGAAGAATTTTTCATTTTTACAAAATTACTTATTGAAATTTTCAATTTTTCAATTTTTCAATTTTTGCAAAATTTTCTGTTTTCACAAAATTTTCTATTTCTAATTTCTTAAAAATTTCCCATTTTTGCATAATTTTTCATGTTTACAAATTTTTCAATTTTAGCAAAATTTTTGAAATTTACACAAACTTTCCCATTTTGGAAGAATGTTTCATTTTTACAAAATTATTGAAATTTTCAATTTTTCATTTTTCATTTTTACAAATTTTGCAATTTTTGCAAAATTTTTGAAATTTTCAATTTTTCATTTTTTCAGAATTTTCCATCCTCGAAGAATGTTTCATTTTTACACAATTTTCAATTTTTTCAATTTTCACAAAATTTTCTATTTTTGCATATCTTTTCATTTTTACAAAATTTTTTCAATTTTTACAGAATTTTTAATTTTTGCAAATTTTGCAATTTTTGCAAAATTTTTGAAATTTTCAATTTTTGCATAATTAACAATTTTTCATTTTTTCAGAATTTTCCATTCTCGAAAAATGTTTCATTTTTACACAATTTTCAGTTTTTTCAATTTTCACAAAATTTTCTATTTTCGCATATCTTTTCATTTTTACAAAATTTTTGAAATTTTCAATTTTTTCGAGTTTTACAGAATTTTTTATTTTTACAAATTCTGCAATTTACGTAAAATTTTTGAAATTTTCAATTTTTGCATGATTAACAATCTGTCATTTTTTCAGAATTTTCCATTTTCAAAGAATGTTTCATTTGTACACAATTTTCAATTATTTCAATTTTCACAAAAATTTTCTATTTTTGCATAATTTTTCATTTTTACAAAATTCTTGACATTTTCCATTTTTTTAATTTTTACAGAATTTTTCATTTTCAAAGAATTTTTCGTTATTACAAAATTTTTGAAATCTCAATTTTTTCAATTTTTTCAAAATTTTTCATTTTTACGATATTTTCTAAATTTTCAATTTTTACAAACAAAATAAATTTTTTCGAGTCGTTCGGAAAAAATTGTTCGATTCAAAAACTTTTTCAAAAGATCCTGGCCTACTCAAGCTCGCCTTTAGATTTGCATATGAACCTGAGAAACTTTCAGCGTTGAAGATATTTATCCCTACTTCTCTCCACCAGCAATCAACCGCGACAAAGGAAGAGCTACTCGTGCCGAGCTGAATCTGCATCCGCAAAGAAAACGCTCTCTGCAACTCCACACATGGAGCAGCAAAACTACAAAAAGAAACGCGATACGCACACCTACTTTCAATTTTTAATTCGAACGTTTGAAGTTTCCGACCAATACGTATACGTGTAATTTTCAACACACCAAAACCACAAAAGCGTAACGAATTAAAAAACCCTCGCGTCGCATTTCTCGTGATTTTTTCCCTTTTTTTTTTTTGGCTTTCTACGCGACGGATATGGATGCGCGTTTATAGCACATACGAAACAGGAAACTTTTACGAGCTAAATCACAGCTGGAGATTTACTATACGTATCATATACAGTATACACGTATACAGTGCTCAATGCACTAGAAATAAGAAGCACCAGCGATACCGCGCGTCGCGTATAGAAAACAATCTAAATCTATCTCGCCGAAAATCGCATAGTAAAACTGAAGGGAAACTCGCGAAATTATTCGCCCATAATCTGGATATGGCATCGCTGCGAAAGCTCTACACAGATAAATCAAATCAACTACGGTACAGGGCTGTATCAGGTCATAGAGCTAAGATTCGCATCAGCGAAGAGAAATATTACACTCGGAATTAATTTACGCGCAGATTACCGATTAAGTAAGCGGGACGAAGTGCACAGCCAACGCCGAAGCGAAATAAGCTTTCAAGTTTGTTAAACTTTATACCGAAGATATATAAAGCCAAAGGTGTCGTGTAACGTTATCCAGAAACTGGTAGCGGTACCAGCGAAAGAAAACACCCACCTTCTCCAAACCCAAGCCCAAGCTCGAGCCCAAGCGCCGAGTAAGAAAGAGTATACCTGTATCTACCGCACGTACACGTACCTATACAGCGGATGAAAAATATAACCTAGCACCTTCTTCGCAACGCGCAAACTAGCGTTATTCGAAAACTTTTAAAAACGCAACATTAAACAAACGCCCGCTGAAATTTGAATTATCGCCGGGTGCTCGATTAAAATTTCACTCGAGCGAACTGCGACATTATCCAGAACACGAATTGGAATTTACGAAAATCTATAAGTATACGCGTAAGTATACCTACCCAAAGTCGAACGATGCGAGGCGACGAGTGAAAAATTAGGCGCGCCTATCTTATCCCGAAGAAATTACCTACTTCGATGTTCGTGATACTGCCAGTAACGTCGAAGAGGTGACGGTGAATGACGGTACGGTACTGTACACGATCGAGGGGGGTAATCCTTCACGTCAAATCCCCAGGACGATTAAACTTTCGGTCCTTCTTGTTACGAGAAATGAAAAGACGCGCGGACTGTCTTGGAAGATAGAAGACGAGAGTCTTTTCAACAAAATACCAATTCTAAATTCGTAAAGAATCGTATTACAAGTTAGAGTGATGATATATTAGTATTCTCAGTTGGACATCGCATTTTTAGTTCGACGGAAGAATGAGTAATTTTTTTTCAAATTCAAGAAATCCAATCATGGGTAATTCTTTCAAAATAATTGTCAATTTGAAAAAAAAAATAGCACCATAGATAAGTAGTAGTTCTAGGAAACAACTAACAATTTTTCAAAAATAAAGTAGAATATTTTTCATAAAAAAAAAATTAAGGTATTCAACAATTATTTTAGAACTGATAAAATTTGAAAAATTGCAAAATTTTAAAAAATTGAGAATCTTCAAAAAATTAGAAAATTTCAAAGCATGGAAAATTTTTAAATACCTACAAGTTTTTCCTGAAAATGAGGAAAGAGATGAAATTTTTAAACAATTGAGAATCTAAAGTTTTTTCAAAAATTTTCAAAAAATAGAAAATTGATTTTTTCTTCAAAAAATACAAAATTTATCAAAACTTGGAGGCTGAAAATTTTTCCAAAAATTAATAGAAGTTGTGAATTTTTGGAACGTTGAAAGTCTTTAAAATTTTCAAAAATTGGGAATCTAAAAATTTAGGATTTTTTGTAAAAAATTAGGAATCTTGAAAAAAAAATTGGAAATCTCCAAAAAATTGGACTCCATTTTTTTTTTGTCAAATCGGAATTTCTTCAAAAATTAGAGATCATATAGGAATCATGGATTTTTTCAAAAATACCGAACAGTCAGGAATTTTCAAAAAATAGGAATTCACAAACATTGAGAATCCTAAAAATTAGGAATTTTTCAAGATGAGAAATTCAAATGTCTCTTGTCAGGAATCTAAAAATTTGGAAATTTTTGAAAAATTCAAAATTATAAATCTCAAAGAAATTAGAACTCTTCAAAAATTACAAATTTAGTTCCATGGGAATATATCAAAAATTAAAAATTGTGAATAGGTATTTCAAAATTGAGGAATTTATCAGAAATTAGGAAAATTACAATTTTTCAAAAAAAATGAGGAATCGTCAAAATTTTTTTCCAATTGAAAGCATTTCGAAAATTGGAAATTTTCAAAAAATTGAGAAAAATTCTCAACAATGCGATAATGGAATTTTTTTAGAAATCAGAAGTTGCGAATTTTTCCAACACTGAGAATTCTAAAAAAATTGAAAAATTTCAAAAATTAGGAATCTTTTTTAAAAAATAAGGAATATCGAAAAATTGGAAATTCGCAAACATCAGGAATCTTTTAAATTAGTGCATAAGTATGTTGAAAAAAAAACAATTTTTTTTCAAAATTCAAAAAATTTCTCAACCAAAAAATGAAGTACATAAACGATTTTCATCATAAAACCCGCAGAAAATTATCAAAAAACATTTTTTCCCCTTTTTTATCAAAACAAAACAGACGAATAAACGCCTGAATAAACAACATCACTGAACAAGATATCGCTTCTCCCTCGCACATTTACTTGCTTCACGAGTACCTACGACCTACGTACAACGTAGACATAAACCGAAGCATCATGGTAGAAAACGTAAAACAAAGTGAGATGTTTATTCAATCAGCCAGCACTCGCTATTCGGCCCCGGCCCCGGCCCCGGCTCTGGCTATAAGTACGAAACGCAAGATGAAAATTCGTCGTTAACATGTGCTCCGATTCTCAGATAATTATCGCGAGTCTGCGTGCGTAAAATGCACGCAAAACACAAGACGAATAAATGAGAAAACGTGCTGGCCCATAGCCGGCTCCCGGGTCACGCCGCGCCGGCACGAAGGTAATATGGTATTTATTACGGTATGGTACCGCTACTCAATGGGCATCGGGCTTCTCCAGCAGGGCAGTTGGCAAAAAGGATGAAATAATCACATCGCGTAGCGCATAGCGTCGCTAATTGCCAATTCACCCCTCCATAATAATGGATGAGATCGCTGACCAATGTTGCGTGCCGCCATCGGTAGCCCTTTAAAAGATTTAATTTTTCATCGGCTCGATTCTCGCCCATTCGCGCTATCACAAACGACGACTAACCGGCCATATAATACGCATACTATACGTATATATTCGAGCCTATCTGTACATTTTATACGCAGCGTTAACGACGACGACGGCGACGCGACGCAGATATAATTAGTTTTGCGAAAAATACCCTCCAGTCCACCTTGCCTCCATTCTTTACATGCTCTTCTCGAGGAAAAGGTTGAAATTTTTACCATACATAGAGTATGCATGCGACTGCGTCTACGACTTTCTCAATTATGTAAATCGAACCAATTGAAAATTCTACTTGCGGAAAAGTTTATCGCCGCACTGCCGCACAGTGTCGGATCTAGCTCGTGGTAAATTATCCTTAAACAAGATACCATACGATCGAGATAATACACCTCTCTCTGCGCCTTCCCAGCTGCGTGCAGACGCCTCCGACGCTTCGTTGTCAGCGCTGCCATCGCCTTCGCCTTCAACGTCATGATTTACCACACTTTTCCAAAACTTACTTCGTGTTTTTCACTTTACGCTTCGATAATTCGACCGGTTCGGTTATAAAATAAATTTTCCAAGCGGTGCAGGGGGATACTTAGACTTACCAGAGTCGTAGTAAAGACGTATCGCATACGCATATATGTACAGCTGTATTCTCGTATGCGATGCAGATTTCCTACTGAAATAATTGGCTCGACGCGGCGAAAACAATTTTCTAAATGCGATTCCGTTCGACGTAACAACGTATTAAATAAAAAGATAGAAAGATGAATTTATTCATCCTTTGCACAGCAGCATTTTCTCGCCAGCAAACTTCTTCCAAAGAGGAGGACGAAGAAAGAGAGACGAGAAAAAGTTGAATTTTGTGATTCTCGCTAGTTTTGCTATACTGAGCATAAGTTAAAAATTGAACTTATGCGATACAAGTCAAACACCCTTGGGGGCAAAAGTGGGGGTCCTCAATTTAGGTCAAAAATCAAAAAAAGAAGTCAGGTGACTTACTGATACTTGCTCCTCCACCCGCCTACATAACAAAGCGAAAAGCTCAGAAAAATGAAAATTATCTGAGTCCGAATATTCAGTGCAACTACCATCGATGTATGAAGTAAGCCAAGGGAAAGGGGGCTACCTTGCCGAAAATTACTTTTCAATACATCTCAAAAGTGCCATAGGTAAATACAGTTTTCCGTCACACCTACCTGGCAAGGGGTTGCCCGGAAAGGATTCACACCAACTCAGATGGATAGAGTAGGTCAAGAGGAAAGGAGCTACGTTGCCAAAAATCAGTTTTCAATGTACCCTAAAATGCGATAAATTCTGAATTAAATTCCATTTTTCGAACCATCTACCCAGCGAGGGATTGCTCGAAATGGATTCAAACTACCAACCATGGATAGAGCAAGTCAGGGGGAAGGGTGCTACGTTGCCGAAAATCAGTTTTCAAAATACCCTGAAATATCATGAATAATGCAATTTTTCCAACCATCCACCAAGCGAGGGGTTGCTCGGAAAGGATTCAAACCATCACCCATGGATAGAGCAAGTCAAGGGGAAGGGTGCTACGTTGCCAAAAATCAGTTTTCAATGTACCTTGAAATGCGATAAATTCTGAACCATATTCCATTTTATGATTTTTCGGACCATCTACCCAGCGAGGGGTTGCTCGGAAAAGAGTCAAACTACCATAGGTGAATAGAGTAAGTCAAGGGAAAGGGTGCTACGTTGCCAAAAATCAGTTTTCAATGTACCTTGAAATGCGATAAATTCTAAATTAAGTAGATTTTTCGGACCATCTACTTACCGAGGTGTTGCTTGGAGTAAACCCAACCCGCGACCGATGGATAGAGTAAGGCAAGGAGAAGGGAGCTACGTTGCCAAAAATCATTTTTCAATGCATCTTGAAATACGATAAACTCTGAATCAAATTCCATTTTCCGGACCATCTACCTAGCGAGAGGTTGCTCGAAATGAACTCAAACCAACACCGATGGATAGAGCAAATCAAGGGGAGGGGGGCTACGTTGCCAAAAATCAGTTTTCAAAATGCCTTAAAATGTCGTAAAGTGTGCAATTTTTTGTCGCACTCACCTGGAAAGGGGTTGTTTGGAGCGGAGTCAAACTACCACAGATGGATGGAGTAAGCCATGGGAAAGGGGGCTACGTTGCCCAAAATTAGTTTCCAAAAAATTTGAATGTTTGCTCGAAAGTGCGAAGGAAAAGTGGCCTTTTTGACGTGAGAAGCACCAAAAGTGACTGAACTCGAAAAAACGTCACCCACTATGATGCCTGAAATATTGAGAAAAATTCGACGACCCAAGTACCAGATCTCGACCTAGTTCACTCGGAATCAATCTCCAACAAATTCTCGCAAACACACAAACCCAGCTCACGCAGAGCACATTTCTGCATCCGTTCACCTTCAGACGAAGAGTAACTCGGCAAAAATGCCGACTCAGCGTGACTCGACCACCGTCATTCCGACCACGCATTCACCTACCATTCAATTTCTCATCCAGCACGGCTGCGAAGCGTCGCATCGTCGTCAACAGTTAATATTCGCGTTATCGCAACAACGAATTCCACAACGCTAAGCGTATTTCGCCTCAGTCGTAGTCGTAAAACATTCCACAGCGCCAGCCACCCCCTTCTCTGCCTCTAATTACAATTTTCCGGCTGCCAACGCGGCCAAGCCGAGACCTAGATACGCGCATCCCGCCATCCAAAATACCACCGCCGTCGCTCGAATTGAATGTGACGTCGTTATCAACAATGGCGAATAAAAAATCGCGCCAATTATACCCGGGAGACGAAATATGCAGCACATTTTGCGCCCCGGCGGCCGCCGAGCTCTAAAAAGCCTACATACTTTTTAAACTCGCTCGGCGAATTTTTGATTTATCGAGGTTGCCTTTTTATTTTATTTTTCACTCTGCTTTTTTCCCTCCTCTAAATTTCGCTCGTTACGATGCAAATATACCTCCCTTTCCGTTCTTTCTGGATCGTACCAACTACGTAAGTACGTATACACGGCATTATAGTACTGTCCGGTAGTCTGGCTTTATCGTTCCAGCAAAATTGTTATCTTACGCTTGTGTCATTTTGATAAAGCGTTAATACTCTCGTATATGTAATTTTCGAGAAGCGACCCATCAGCGCAGCAGCGTCCAAGCTCTCTGGCCACACGTATTACGGCTCATTCGACGCGAGCAGCGCAGGACGTTCGCGCTGTACCTTGAATATAAATCGCTTCGCTGCCTGTATCATCTACGATACACGGCAACTGCATTAATCCTGCCTTTGCGGGTACACGCCTGGCGGTATTACAGGGAAGAGAGAGAAAAAAACCACGGTCGCCGAACCTACATGTATATACGTATTGTTATGTAAAATGGCTACCGGCTTCGTGGCCGGGTATCCCAGATCGCAGCTTCGTATTCGTACAGAGGTAGGTGGGTTGCGTATGTGTCACCTTATGTACACACAATACAAGATGCTCTTATATTATTGTAGTTCGAAGAACCTAACAACGCGGACACTACCTCGTGTCATGCTGAGTCGATACATTCTATTCCTTCGTTTCCCTTTCTGTTGCATTATACGAAGCGAGTCAGCCAAGGTATAGCGCATCGTCAAAAGATGAATTCTTTTTCTCAGAACGCATATTATACAGTTCCATGTACTATACGAGCTACCGGGGGTGACGCGAACGCGATAGACCGCGTACTTTACAATAAAAAGCGACCAACGTCTCCTATACATTATAATACGAGTATGTATGCAGCGAGCAACAGCAGCAGCCGGTGTCAATACGCAGACAATGAAGTAACACCGCACCGTATTCTCGTACCAACGCAGGGTGGGTACTGTGGGTAGGTCGACTCGACAAGTGCTCCGTTCGTAATACGTAGCTAATGCGTATGATATGGGAGCCGCGATACGGGGCATGGTGCGGTACCCACGATGAAAAACAGCCAGTATAAGCGGTATCAACTTCCCATATGGCGTTTCGTCCAGTCAAAATAGACGGACGAGAGCGAATGGCGGGGTAAAAATACCATTAATGAGCTGTTCAATCGGTCCATATTCGCGTGGTATTCTTCAAGGGTGACAATAAAAAGTCGCTTTTATACTTCAACTTCGACCGTGCACTGCGTATACTCTTGAGGCAGTCAGCGCGAGGGTGATTCTCTCAGGTCGAGAATGCATTTTTACAAGCAGAAGCAACAGTAGCAGCAGCAGTTCGTTGGTACGTGTAATAAATCTCCCACGCCAAGGCAGACAGACATCAGTGTATTTTGATGTGTGCGAAATATGTAGTCGCATTATTGAGGTCTAAATAGTAATTTTTCAACGAATCGAAGACTCAGCATTGAAGCTACACCCGAATTAATCCTATCGATGAACTTTTTTGCTCCCCTGAAAATGTAAACTTTGGCGAAAGAGCGAGGATGATTTCACACCAAAAATAAAGATTTTTTCCGCTCAATTTTTCGAACTTGAATTCCTAAAAAATTCAAGAGCGGTTGAGGGGGAGAAACCAACCAGATAAAGAAGAAAAAATTGCAAAACACAGCTAATTCGTGGTTTATAATTCAGCTAATTAAAAAAATCACAGGAATTTTATCGATTACATTCGCCATTTAGGAATTTCCAATCCCCCTCCCTTGAAACGAGAAATAACGCATCCTAGGTCCAAATCAATACAAAATTCGAAATATACGTACTTGAAAATGTCACAATCGATATACGACACGATTTCTTATCACTTTCACCCAATTCTCACCCCATCCTCCCCCTCCCCAAAAACCAGAATCTCGCCCTTCATGCATTAAATTGCAGAAAACGAGCTGACTTTGGGCAGAAAAATGTAATTTCATCGAAATGATGATTTTTTCATCTAAACTTCGACCCCCCCCCCTTGCAGAAAAAAACTGTCAGTTTACTAAATAAAAAAAACTGTCAGTAAACTGACAGTTTTTTCGCACTGTCAGTTACTGTTAGTTACTGAGAGTAACTAGTAGTAACTGACAGTAACTGACAGAGCGAAAAAACTGTCAGTTACTTTCTCATTTAGTACCTGACAGTAAACTGACAGTAACTGACAGTAACTTACCAGTGATT
>FIZT01002274.1:0-12546 GCA_900065295.1 Paracoccus marginatus
GGGTAAAATTTTCAATTTGGGTAACTCCAACTGAGTCCTTAGAATACACACTGAATTGCACACATCTTTTTTTTGACAGGCGGCGCATTTCCATACGTCTAAATGTGCCGATTTGGCGCAATTGCATATCAGCCTTTTTAATTTCTAAATAATGAGTTGTTTTAAAACTATACCAACTTGAATGAAGAATTTACGACTGGCTAACAGACAGAACGACACTGTTATAGTTCATCCATTGGAATGAAGTTCAAACGTGCCACATCTCCAATTACCACGTCGTCGCAATTAATTTAACGACACGACGACGCCACAACGCTATCAATCAAATCGTATTTATAGTACCTACCTCGACCGAAAGTGCAAAATTAGAAATGAATCAGGCAAAAAAAAACACAAAAAGTTCGCGAGTGTCACACCAACTGTTTTCTCGACAAAACTGACAAAATTTTTCGTTATTCTCGCACAAATAAAAAGGAAGCTATACGATTCAGTTCACGAATTTCCAAATCTCTCGAACAGTTGGACTACAAAGAACTGAATTCACCCCGATTTACATGATGAAATCACTGGCATCCGTGGCTGTGGCCCTACTAGCCTACACCGTTGTGGCAAGCACCGTTACGAGGGCTTTAGGTGCGCCTATCAGCAGTGAACTCTCCGCAGGTA
The DNA here is from genome assembly GCA_900065295.1 of Paracoccus marginatus. Classification (NCBI taxonomy): domain Eukaryota; kingdom Metazoa; phylum Arthropoda; class Insecta; order Hemiptera; family Pseudococcidae; genus Paracoccus; species Paracoccus marginatus. The sequence continues at coordinate 667 of FIZT01002274.1, forward strand.
ACATGGATGGACAGTTTTCACAACTTATTGTGATACGAAATCCTTACATAATAATATGTTCGTGGTTGACACATTTTTTTCAGACGGTCAGGCTGAACCATACGACTGGAGGTTGTCTTTCGAAACAGGTTACATACATCCATTACCTGATAATACAGGTTCGCTATAGGTATATGACTAAACGCACTTGGTCATTTCACAACAGATCGTGTCCAAACCTCTGTCGGCTGTGTACTTTTTGGGGACCTGGGTTGCGACGCAGAATGCTTCACGGTAACTTCCGCTTACGGTCTGCTCGGCACCGGTATTTGTATCGAAGGCAAAGTTTGTAGTTGTAACTTTGCAGCGGACACCACCCTAGAGGGAATATGGCATCAGAAATTCGGTTCGAACAGCGACAGTCTGCATTCTCTGCAAACAATCAAGACCAACCCTACGCTTTTCGAACAAGTCCATCGAATATCCTCCAACCCGTTTCAAACTGGCCAACAAATCAAGAAAAAATTAAAGCAAGCTTTGCCCAGCCAGAATTTCGATGAGCTAGAGGTAACCGACAATTCTCCGGCTTGGAGAATATTCCTTATCGATGACGCAATCGATCAGGAAGCCATCAGTATTCACATCGACGCAGAACTACCCAAAGTAATCGAATTGTCAAACCAAAAATTAAGCGATTTCGACTACAAATCCGCTTTAGAAAAAATTCTCAAAGACTACGACAAACGAGACAAAGACCGTTTGAAACAGCTCCTACATCAGCTTCGTCGTATCGGAAATGAGTCCATGAAGTCGATCCTTCGCAAGTACCCGGAGGATAAATACCCACCCCCAGACTACGCTAAGATGACCCACGATATAGACCCAATCATTGACAAAGCCATCGACGCGCTGATCAAAAAAGTAGACCAAGCGGTGTCCCAACAACCGTGGTGGACCAAATGGATAAAAAACCCATTCAGCGGTTGGTCGTTCGCGTCCTGTATCAGATTCACATCTGATCCCGATGAAACCGAAGAACAAGTCGACTTTGTCACCAGCACAGATGTATACCAGCTGCCGTCAAAAGTATACGATGAAATACCCTATAAGCCATGTCCCGCTACTGGGAAAGGTGACGGATATAAAATACGTTACTGCGCAAACAAAAATGGTGTAGATCTGAACTGGATCAAAAAATCTCTCAAGGTCAGCATACTCAAAACTTCCATTTCGACCATCAATCAAAATTGGGATTTTGGAATCGTTACAATCAATATAACTCGCACATCCGAAGGTCGCATTACGCAAAATTGGAATTACGCAGAGGGTACTTCTACTCATCGATATCAGTACAGTGCCGGCAAGGATGAAGCACCTCATGGGAAGTGGAGTGATGGCCAAGTGAGAGATGGTTTGCTGAACTCGTATAAAAGTTATATGCATAAGTGGTGCGTGCAAAACAAGAAGTTTATAGATATGGCCATTTGCACTATATTTTATAAAAACAAAATATAATGAATTCGTTTTCTAATGTTTTTTTTTTTTTTTAAAGCTCCGACGGCACACAATTACCTATTCTTACTAAGAAAAAGGATGAAAAAAATTCCCAAGAGGTCTTCTGCCATTCGATTTGCTTGGATAGGAAAATGTTATCTTACGTCATCTTCGTCGCATTTAAAACAAGCTCTCGAACTCGATGCTTCATAAAGTACGAACAATGACTTGCAAGTGGGGTGCAATTTGACCTTTTTTGAGTGAAATTTTCACTGATTCTAAATGAGAGAGCGTGTTGGAGGGAAAAACATATCCATGTTATAAACATTTCCTTTAAACAGAAAACTTTTTTTTGTTAATTTTTGAAAATTTGTTAAAAATCAAATTACCCCAAATTTCGCTTTGAGATAAATTTTTTTAAAATTTAATTAAAGTTCAGGTTTTCAAAGCATCGTTTGAAATGAAATTTTTCAAAATAAATTGTAAATTTTTTTTAGAAATAATTTCTCAAAATTTCATTTTCTTGAAATAAAAAATCCGTTGATAATGATTTTCCTCGAGAAAAAAAAAATCTAATTCAAAAATAAAATCAGTTTTTTTATTTTCAAATGGTGAGTTATTTTTAAATTGTACCAACTTGAAAGAAGAATTTTCGACTGAAGACAGACACAACGATGAAGTTCAAACGTACCACATACCCAATTTCCACGTCGTCGCAATTAATCTAACGACACGACCGACGACGCCACAAGGCCATCGATCAAACCATATTTATATATAGCACCTACCTCGACAAAAAGTGTAAAATGAGAAATGAATCAGGCAAAAAAAAAGAAACACAACTTTGCGAGTGCCACACCAACTGTTTTCTCGACAAAACTGATGAAATTTTTCGTTGATTGCGCACAAATAAAAAAGGAGCTATACGATTCGGTTCACGAATTTCCAAATCTCTCGAACATTTATTTGGACTGCGAAGAACTGAATTAACGCCAATTCGCATGATGAAATCACCGGCATCCGCAGTCGTGGCCCTACAAGCCTACATCGTTGTGGCAAGCACCATTACCAAGGTTTTGAGTGGGTCTATCGGCAGTGAACCGGTTGCAGGTAACATGCATCGACAATTTTCACAACTACATAGATACGATATCCCTATATCTACTTATGTACGTGGTCGGTGTTAACTGTTACGTCACAAACACCGATGCATTTTTTGCAGACGGTCAAGCTGAACCATTTGACGCGGGCTTTTCTTTCGAAAAAGGTACACTTCTTCTCTCACCAACCTAATATAGCCACTACCGCGGCAGCCTGCACTACATTTATAACTAAACACATTAGGTATTTCAAAACAGATCGTGTCCGAACCTCTGTCGGCTGCTTACTTTTTGGAGAACTTGGTTGCGACGCAGAGTGCTACACGGTAACTTCGGCTTACGGTCTTCTCGGCACGGGTACTTGCATTGGTGGCAAAGTATGCATTTGTAACTTTGCCGCGGACACAACCGTAGAGGGAATATGGAAACAAAAATTCGCCTCGAACGACGACATTCTACAAAACATCAAAAACGACCCCGAGCTTCTTCAACAAGTCTATCGAATATCTGCCAACCCGTTTCAAATTAGTCTGCAAATCAAGAAAAAATTAAAAGAAGCTCTACCCGACCAGCATTTCGATGAGCTCAAGCTAAGCGACAGTATTCCGGCTTCGAGAATGTTCCTTATGAATGGCGCAGTTAATCAGGACGTCATCGGTGATCACGTCCTCAACCAACTACCTCAAGTCGTACAGCTATCAAACCAAGAATTCAATGATTTCGACTACGCATCCACTTTGAAAAAAATTCTCCAAGACTACTACAACCGAGACATAGACCGTTTAAAACAGCTCCTACATCAGCTTCGTCGCACCGGAAACAAATCCTTGAAGTCGATCCTTCGTAAGTACCCAGAGAGTAAATACAAACTCGCAGAGAACGCCAAAGTCACCCACGACATCGACCCAATCATCGACAATGTCCTCAATGTGCTGATCAGAAGAGTAGACCTAGGGGCTAAACAAGGGTGGTGGACCAAATTTTTGAAAAACCCATTCAGCGTTTGGCCTTTCACACTGTGTACCAGCGTCACCCCTGATGATACCGATGAAAATGAAACTGCAGAACAAGTCCGCTTTGTCACCAGCTCAGATCTATACAAGCTGCCGTCGAAAGTGTACGATGAAATATTGAACACGCCATGCCCGGCGACTGGCAAAGGTGAAGGATATAAAATACGTTACTGCGCAGATGACAATGGCGTAGTTCTGAACTGGATCACAAAATCGCTCAAGGTCAGCATACTCAAGAATTCATTTTCGATTGTTAATCAAAATTGGGATTTTGGAATCGTTACCATCAGTATAACTCGTACATTCGAAGGTAGCGTCATTCAGAATTGGAATTACAAAGATGGTACTTCCACTTATCGATATGAGTACAACAGTGCCAACAAGGGTGAAGTACCTCGTGGTAAGTGGAGCGATGGCCGAACAAGAGAAGGTTTGTTGAGCTCGTACAAAGGATTTATGCATGAGTGGTGCGAGGATAACCAGAAGTTCATCGATAGGGAAACCTGTACCATTATAAAAAACGGATGATGAATGCGTTTTTTAATGTTTTTCTTCTGTAATTGAAAAAATTGAATCATTGTCAGGTAAAAAAATAAATGAAATTGGAATACCTACAAAAAGATCATTTTTAAACAATGAAAATTGACATAAAGATTTAGGGGGAGCACTATTTCGATGAGAGAAGAAATGAAAGAAATTTTCGAAAGTCTTCTGCCACTTATTTAACTTTGGTAAAAAAATAAGATCTTACGTTAGCTTCGTCATATCAAAAACGAACTCTTGACCAAGATGCTTCATTTCCTGAAGATTCGAGAGATCAACAAAAATTTTGAAAATGTCGAAAATTTTTGAAAAATTCGTTTTAAAAGAAATTTTGAAATAATAATACGACTAATAATGTTTTCTATGAAATTCTGAAAAATTGGTGGATTTCGCGATCTTAACATTCTGAAAGATTGACAAATACATCACCGCATCCCTCCCCTCCCCTCCTCTTTGATTACACACTTTTCGCAAATTTCCTCCTGTGACTGCTTATCGTCGAAAAAAAAGTCCTATTTTAGGTTCACAATGCTATGTAGGTACGTAACGTACCTATCATATATAGAACAGTTTACCTACTTATTTTCAAAAATTTTAAACAAACCGCAAGTGCTGACATATTGCTGTCAGAAAAGTACTTAGAAACCACATTTGCAGCTGAATCTTCGTTAAGCTGACACATACCAGAGCAGCAGCGTATTGTATTCGCACTTGCAAAAATGCATTAACAATTCGTGTGTGAAAAACATCGTCGAGTTTCATTTTCGTAGATCCTCAATGGGAGCGGAAATTCCCTCAATCTGACAAAATTCGAAATCAGATCATCGCATACAATGATGAACTTGTCAACAACATCCGAATAACACTAGCTCAAGGGTTCAGAACCAGCCAACAATCCATTCTCGATTTAAAACCGTATTTGTCCGAGAAGCAGTACGATGAACTCAAAGTTACCAACGCCATACCGGCTGACAAATTCATATTTTTTAGAGGGTACAACTTGAACGGAATTCGCACACATGTGGATGAAAAATTACCCGTTGCATTAAAATGGCGTGATGACGATTTAATCGCTGCTCGCACCTGGTACAAATCCCGTGTAATCCAAGGGCTAGACAAAGTGAAAAACATATCATATTCCGCACTTGCACGACTCGTACACTTGGTTCGTTTAGCCAAGAATAAAACATTGAACAACATAGTCAACCAATACTCGGCACGAAATAAAATAGGACTGGATCACAGACACGAGGGATTTCAATTTGTAGTAGGATGGGTCTCGACCTCGACCAAATTTACATCATTGTTGAACCATTTTCGTACCACTGACAACGACCGATCGGTCAGTGAAGTCTTAGCCACATCTGGCCCCATCAGTCACGACTGGAATTACCATACATTACCGCAGAAACCATCGAGGCGATGTCAACTTGGCCTGGGTCAAGAGTTTAGATCGAGTTTGTATATTCATAGATGCCGAAGAGGCCGTCGTCAATCAAAACTGGATGTTCGGTGGAAAGACCATCATCAGCTTGTCCAGAAGCTACAATGGAAGCTTGACTCAATACTGGAAGATTGACACATCAAGTTATCACAAATATAATGGAGGTCCTTCCGAAGGAGAGTGGAGAAGTGGAGTGCCTCTTAATGAAGATGATTTGAAAGAATATTATAAAAAAAAGATCGAAGAGTGGTGTGCGGATTATCATTTATCAATTGATAACAAGTTTTGCATTACACATAATGGATTAATCGATGAAAATAAATAAGTACACTCTTTTCATCCAAAATAACTGCATTCGGATTTTAATTCGCAAATTAGGTTTCATTATTTCTTTTTATTCCAACACAATTTCACAAAGCTCCATTCTTGAAACTGAAAATAACATAACTTTTGAAATTATTTTTTCTTTGTATTTTTCAAACTTCACCCAGCCAGATGGATTATTGTCTTTAATTTTTGAAAGTCAAAGCCGAACCTGCACTTGCCAAAACGCATTAAAACTTCGTGTGTGAAAAACATGGTCGAGTTTTTAATTTCGTTGACACTTGATTGACGAGCTCATTCGCAAACGCAACAGCTGTTTTCATGTTGTGACTTTGACAAGGACGACATTCGGCTACCAAAAATAACACTTTATTTTTGTTCACTCAGATGAGTAGTGTCGGAGTTTCCATGGGTCGTTGGTATGTAGTGAGCATTCTCTCAACAGCATGTTGAAATTCTTTGCATTCATTTTAATTTCTACACCAACAACGCCGAATATCGACGAAGTAGCAGCAATACCAGGAGATGACGTTCCCATTAAAGAAGGTAAAAGCAAAGATCGCTGCGTATGTTTTATGTCCAGAAGACGCAATCAAAACCACTGCATATAACTAATACTGGATGAATTTTTGTAGACGACGCGATGAAATTATTACCACAACGAGGTACGCTCTGTGAAATTTCATTTAGCAGAAAACGAACCAAGACTCTGGTGCGGTAAGGCGGTCCATCGGTCTTTGGTTGGGGTTTTGAAAATTTTGCCAAACGTCCACCAGAGGCCGATCGATCCCCTTACCACACCAAAGAATTTGCGATCTTTCTTAACGCTCGTTTCCCTTCAGAACTACCGTGGTTCTCCTTGGGCTGCGTTCTTTTCAAGGACTTGGGCTGCGATAGCGAATGTTTCGTAATTGCAGATGCTTTCGGTTACCTTGGAGCTGGTGTTTGTGTCGAAGACAACCGATGCGACTGCGGGTACACCATAAACCCCACCTTGAAAGGTATATGGGAGCAGAAGTTCCCCCAATCGATCGAAATTCTTGATCAGATCATCAAATCCGATGGTAAACTTGCCAACAACATCCACATAACACTCACCCAAGGGTTCAGGACCACCCAAGAATCCCAAGATGATTTGAAACCTTATTTGTCCGATAAACAGTTCAATAAACTTATATTATCAGCTACTGATAGCACACCGGCTGACAAATTCATATCTTTTTTCATATACAACTTGATCGGAATTCAAGAACATGTCGATGAAAAATTACCCATTGCTTTGAAATGGCGCGATGACGATTTAACCGCAGCACAAACTCAATACGAACACCGTCTAATCCAAACGCTATACAAAACGGACGAATCATATTCTCAACTTGAACAAATAGTAAACTCGGTTCGTCGAGTGAAGAATGAAACTTTGAACAGCATAGTTAGACAATTCTTGATGAAAAAAAAAACAAATATAGGTTCCAGATACCAGGCTATCGCCGCCATCGATAAAATATCCTCAATAATCGTCGACGAACTTGTGAAAAGAGTCGATAAAGGCACGATCCAATTTGTAGTAAGCTGGATCAGGACGAAATTCACTTCTTTGTTGAACAATTTTTGCACCGTTGACAACGACCAATCGGTCAGTGAAGTCTTGGCCACACCTGGCCCCATCAGTCACGATTGGAGAAAGCACGGAATTACGATACGCTATCGCAGAAACTATCGAGGCGATGTCAACTTGGCCTGGGTCAAGAATTCAGACCGAGTTTGTATATCAATATACGCTGAAGATGCCGCCGTCAGCCAAAGTTGGATGTTTGGCGGAAATGTTACCATCAGCTTGTTCGGAAGCCCTGAAGTAGGCTTCACTCAATACTGGAAGTTTGGCTCGTTGATTAGTTATCACAAATATAATGGAGGTCCTTCTGAAGGAGAGTGGAATTATGGAGTACCTTATGAAGATCTTTTAAATGATTATAAAAAAAAGATCGAAGAGTGGTGCACGAATAATGATTTCCTAATTGATACGAAGTCTTGCATCATTTACAAAAATACCGAGCCAGACATATAGGTAGTAATTGAATACGGTTATGGATTTATCGATGAAAATAAGAACTGTGAAATAATTTATCCATAATTATCTCCAAAATTATGTACGTGCATAACTAATAATAAAAGAAATGATAAAAAAGAAAATCAAATCCAAGAATAGAATTATTTTAAATGATGAGTTACCTACTTAAAATTGTTCAAACTTGAATGAAGAATTTACAACAGACGACAGACAGAACAACACTGCTATAGCATACTCATTGGAACGAAGTTCGACCACACCACATATCCAATTACCACTTCGCGTCGCCGCAATTAATCTGATGACCGGATGGACGACGCCACAAGGCTATTAATCAAACCGTATTTATTGTACCTAGCTCGACGAAGAGCATTAAATTGGAAACGAATCGAGCAAAAAGAAAACATACGCGTTTGCGAGTGTCACGCCACCTGTTTTTTCAACGAAAAGGATGAAATTTTTCGATATTTTCTCACAAATAAAAAGGAGCTACACGATTCGGTTCACGAATTTCCAAATCTCTCGAACAGTTGGACTACAAAAAACTGAATTCACACCAAATCACATAATGAGATCACGAGCACCCGTGGCCACGGCTATACTAGCCTATATCACTGTGGTAAATTCCGTTACGAGCACTTCAGGTGAGCCCATCCGCAGTAAACCCTCCGCAGGTAACTGCGTTAACAGTTTTCTCAACTTATTGTGATACGATATCCCTACTTATGCACCTACGTGATCGGTGTTCCAAACACCGACAAATTTTTTGCAGATGGTCAGGCCGTGTCATATGACTGGAGGTCGTCTTTCGAAATGGGTACGCCACTTTGCTCACCAAGCTAATAATACCGCTTCGTTATATATAACTAAACACACTGGGTATTTTACCGCAGATCGTGTCCAAAACTCTGTCGGCTGTTTACTTTTAGGAGACTTGGGTTGCGACGCAGAATGCTTCACGGTGACTTCCGCTTACGGTTTGCTAGGTACCGGTATTTGTATCGGCGGCAAAGTTTGCAGCTGTAACTTCGCTGCGGACACCACCCTTGAGGGAACATGGAGTCGGGTATTTGCTTCGGACGAGGAAACGCTGAAAAAAATCAAAAGCAACCCTGAGCTTTCCCAACGAGTTCATCGAATATCCTTCAACCCTTTTCAAACTGGTCAACAAATCAAGAACAAATTAGTACAAGCTTTTCCTGGCCAGAATTTCGATAAACTCAAGGTAACCGACGATTCTCCGGCTTCGAGAATATTCCTTGCCGATGGCAAAATCAATCAGAAAGCCCTCAATAATCACATCCAAGCCGTACTACCTCAAGTTATAGAGTTATCAAACCAAGAATTACGTAATTTCGACTACAAATCCGCTTTAGAAAAAATCCTCAAAGACTATTACAAACTAGACAAATACCGTTTAAAACTGCTCTTATATCAGCTTCGTCGCATCGGAAACAAATCTTTAAACTCAATCCTTCTTTGGCACCCAAAGTGTATGTACAACCTCCCAAAGAACGCTCAAGTTATCCATGATATCGACCCAATCATCAACAAAGCCATCGATGCGCTGATCAAAAAAGTTGACCAAAAGGTTCCCAAACAATCGTGGTGGACAACCTGGTTGAACAACCCATTCAACATATGGCCTTTCACATTGTGCACCAGATTCACACCTGATGATTTCGATGAAGATGAAATCGAAGAACAAGACGACTTCGGCGACGGCATGGATCTATATAAGCTGCCGTCAGAAGTATACGAAGAAATATTGACAAAGCCATGTCCCGCGACCTGGAAAGGTGACGAATATAAAATACGTTACTGTGCAGACGACAATGGCGTAGATCTGAACTGGATCAAAGAAGCGCTCAAGGTTAGCATACTCAGGAATTCCCTTCAGAACATTAATCAAAATTGGGATTTCGGAATCGCTGCAGTCAATATCACTCGCACATCCGAGGGTCACATTACCCAAAATTGGAATTTCTACGAAGATGGTTCTACTTATCAATTTCAGTACAGTGCCCGAAAGGATGAAACATCCCACGGTGAGTGGAGTGATGGCCAAACAAGAGAAGGTTTGTTGAAATCGTACAAACGATTTATGGATATATGGTGTGAGAATAACGAGAAGTTTATCGATATGGAAACCTGTACCATTTATAGAAACAAATAATACAGGTATTCGTTTTGTAATGTTGGTTTTTTGGAATCAAAAAGGTTAAATTTTTTTCAGAAAAAAAAATAATAATAAATGAAAATGATAGAAAGCAAACAATTTCCATTCAAGTAATAAAAATCAACCAAAAAATTCCGAGGGAACATAATTACCTACTAAGAGAATAAATGAAAGAAATTTTCGATAGGTCTCCTGTCATTCGATTCGCTCCACCAAAAATATGATCATACGTCAGCTTCGTCACTTCGAAAACGAACAGTTGAACTCGATGCTTCGTAAATACTAAAACGCTAATGATACCTAACCTACCCACGATATCGATCGCATCATCGAAAGGAAATTTTTCGAAAAATTGATGAAGTGATCAATACATTACATAAAATATACTTGAGAACAGAATAAAAAAAATTTGGAATGTGCAATTTTCAAAAATAAACCAAGGCCTGATTTATCAAAAAACGCAAAAATTCAATTTTTTTATTTATCGCATTTCTTTTCTTTCAATTTCGGAGGTGGCGTTTGTAGCGCCATCTTCAATCTTTTTCGAAAACAAAAATACATTTCGATAGTGCGTACTTTTGAAAGGAAGATTATAAGTATCAAAAACAAATACTTTCCTGAAGATTTGAGAAAATCAACAAATTTTGAAAAGTTTTTTTTTGAAAACGATCACTTGAATGAAAAGGAATTTTCAAATGACAGGCAATAACGATAGGTACTAATTTTTTTCAATGGAATTCTGAAAAATTGTCGGATTTTTTGAAAAACTGACAAATAGTAAATAACAACGCATTTTGGAAAAAGGAATTTTCGCGAAGGAAATCTTCTCCTCCTTTGACTATATTATTATCACAAAAAAAGTCAATAAGAAAGTCCTATTTCAGGTTCACAACATTATACCTATCATAAATAGAACAGATTATTTTTAAAAAATTGAACAAACCGGTAGTGCTGACATATTGCTGTCGAGTAAGTATTTATAGTAGGTATGTATACCAGATTCGTAGCTCAATCATCGTTAAGCTGACATACCAGTAGCTCAATCATCGTTAAGCTGACATACCAGAGCAGCAACGTATTGTACTCGCGCTTGCAAAAATGCACAATTTCACCTCTGAAAAACATGTTGGGAGTTTTATTTTCGTTGATCCTCAATCGATGAGCTCAATCGTGAGTATAACAGTTTTCCATGCTGTAACTTTGACAAAGTCGAAATTCGGCTGCTAAGCATAACAATTTATCTCTTTTCACTCTAGTGAGTTCTCATATGAACGATATTCATCCAGAATTTACCTTCGTTGATCATGTGCAACGAGTATTCTCTAAACAGCATGTTCAAATCATTCGCATTCGTTTTAATTTCTACACAAATAATGCTGAAGATCGACGAAGTAACAGCAGTACCAGGAGATAGCGAAACCGAGGAGAATGACATTTCTAAAGAAGGTAATTGAGTATCTAAGCAAAGACTGCTGCATACGTTTCATGTTCAGAATTCACAACTAAAACCACAACCACTGCAGTGCAGATACTAATGCTCGATGACTTTTTGTAGGTGACGAAATGAAAAAACCATTTCCGCAACAAGGTAAGCTCTGCAAATATTAACTTCACAGAATACCTACAAATTTGTCATTAGGGTGGGCCAAAAAAATAAAATTTTCGAATCTCGACTTGTAATACCGCGGAAAAGACGGGGACTGGGTAGACAAGAAAAACAAAAAAAAAATTTT
>FIZT01002294.1:0-13815 GCA_900065295.1 Paracoccus marginatus
TGGACAAATTTTGGAAAATTCACTAATTCTGGAAAATTGACCAATTTTGGAGAATTGACTGGTTTTGGAAAATTGACCAAGTTTGTGAAATTGACGAATTTTACAAATTTTGGAAAATGGACTGATTTTGGAAAATTTACTAATTCTGGAAAATTGATCGATTTTGGAAAATTGACTGATTTTGGAGAATGGACTGGTTTTGGAAAATTGACCAATTTTGTGAAATGGACCAATTTTACAAATTTTAGAAAATGGACTAATTTTGGAAAATTCACTAATTTTGGAAAATTGACCAATTTTGTAGAATGGACTGGTTTTGGAAAATTGACCAAGTTTGTGAAATTGACCAATTTTATAAAATTGACCAATTTTACAAATTTTGGAAAATGGACTGATTTTGGAAAATTGACTAATTTTGGAGAATGGACTAATTTTGGAAAATTGACCAACTTTGGAAAATTGGCCAATTTTGGGAAACTGACAAATTATGTGCGAGTTGCTTTTGATTTCACCTTCGTCTTCGAATTCTTCGAATTGGTGGTCTAGTTCGTTAGCTTCTAGGTAAGGCTGGTGCGGAAACAATTTCCTGTGGAAAAAAATTAAAATTATAAAATTAATATTTTTCGTTTTAAAAAATTATGGAAAATTAACTTGTAACTTTGGAATTTTGTGAATTTCAAAACATTAAAAAACAATGATTCTTGACCATAATCTTATGCCAAGGCCAAGAATCATTGTTTTGAGGAAGTTGTACGTATCTAAATCATTTTCACAAACACTTTCGTGCAATTTTTTCATTTTTTTTTAAAAAATCATCACATTCGAAGATGATACCTATGACCCTTAGTCTAATTTTTTTTTTTTTTGAGAAACATCCAACACCGATCTCGAAGATCAACAATCATCAAGCTGAATTCTTTGTTGCAATTTCAGTACACTGACGTCTGACTGAAACCCCATGTACTATATACATACCTATACTCGGCAGTCTTTTTTCTTCGCATCTAAAAAAAGCTGCCAGCTTTCATCGTGCATGCAGTGGGCCGGTACAGAGCGACCGACCACCTTTAATTATATACGCGTCGCTTAGAGGGCTGACGCGATGCGGTAGCTTTCGCCGTAATATCCTAAAGTATAAGTATAAGGTTGGCCTGTGCGGCTTGGCGTTCGTTATTGCGATTGCGACGACGATGACGGTAATCGATATTTGTATTGTGGCTCGTTTAAAAGCGGCAAAGAGTAAGAAAAAACACCTCAACGTATTATTAAAGGTTATATTTTTCACGCTACGCGTTATCGTGGCGTGTGCCAGTGCCAGCATAGCGGATATCTTGTAGCAGCGGTCAGCGCCTTAGCGTGTAATTAATCTTTGTTGCGTACGAGGCGAGCGGCACCTTTGAATTTATAATACTGCGGATGGATTTAGGTGGTTTTAATTATACTTATAAAGGGTCCGCCTAATTGCCGGGTTAACCTTTTAAACGAATCTCTAGTATAATGTTTTACTCAAAGCGTGGTAAAACGGTTTAAGCGCGACGACTCTAATGCTAGACTTGGTCGACCAACGGAACAATTGCGGAGTAAATTCGTCTGTGGTCGTTGACATTGCACAGGTGTGTTTCTGTTTACAGCTGTGCACTAGATATTGTAGCTTCGCCGGTAATTCCGGAGTATTCGTACGGAGAAACGTTCGAAGAAAAAAGTTGACTCACGTTGGGGAAAAATGCACCATCTACGGTGGGCGGAGTACTCCCTATATAGTATACATAAAGGCGCGGAAAAAATCTCGTCGACGCTACGTACCTACAATTACGTATATCTAGCAGAACGGCATTAACATATTTTAAAAATTATTATTATAAAGAAGCGAGCGAACGAGCGAAGAAAAAACCCTCGCGTCATGTTCGACGGCGGCGAGAAGAAACTCTCAGCGTAGCGTGTCTTGCAAACATATGGTGCTGAAGGCGCGTATCAGATTGAGAAATTTTCTTCATTGTGTGCATGTGTATTTTTTACGCTACTTATTCGACGCGATTTTTTTCTTCGCGAGGTCTCGACGAAGTTACGAAAAAAAAAAATGAGCAGCCAGCTAGCGAAGCTTCAGCTACCTATACACCTAGGTATATAGGTAGTGCAGCGTAGCGCGTGTAAATTAGAATAACGAAAACGAGAAGATTCATTGTTTAATTAATATTTGTTTCGTTGCACGGTGTAAGCTCGTTTAAACAATTTTCAAAGTTTAATTTCCGTTAGACGAAGCTCGAGCTGGAGCGTGCAGTTTTTATGAAAATCTAAAAGCCCGTAAGGAATTTCGGTAACGATAACGTTTACTTTAGTGTTTTTATCACGGCGTGTAGTGTACTCGTTCTCGTATATCTACCTACCTACAGCTACTCTACGTATACCAGCTAGAGAGTAGAGGTTCGTTGTGCCCGAAGAGTACGATGTGCTGCATTGGCACGCAGTAACGAGTATATAGAGAAGAGTACCGACCTACGTTTTTCCTCGATACTCAGCCCCCTTTTTATGGCCCGAGCACCCATGCCACGCACTTCAAAGTTAATATATTCGCCTATTTAATTGAAATTAATTCGCGAATTTATAAGTATCGAGCGAAAAGTTTTAATTAATATTGTACCCGGGTACGCCGCCCTTGCCTCGTCCGAAGGTGTGGCTGCGGCCACACCAGATGAGTGGATTGGGTAGCCTTGCCTTGAATATGCCGCCGTCATGCTCGTATTGGGATTTTCGAACGCGCGTGTTTAATGGTTATCTTGTTTTAACCTACTTTTTCGTCTAGTCTGATTGAAATTTTTTGCCTAAAGTGTCATATTTTTATGCACTTACTCGTGTCGAAGGATTGCGAAATAAGTTATCGAAGTACTTTATGCATTCCCATCACAAGTAGTATTGTTTCAGTTCGTTTACAGTTGTTTTTTGTTTTTTGTTGCAGGTGAGTTGGTACAATTTGTTTGCCAAAAGATTGAAAAATTCTTGCTTGAATCACAAGAGTAAGTCTGCACCAAAACTTTATAGTTGAAATAGATTTTATGAATATTGTTGAATTTTGAAAAAAATTTAGAATTCATAAAAAATTAGAAGTTCTTCATAAAGTTGAAGATGGAAAAAATGTCGTGCACTGCTGTCTGTTAATTTCTCAAAATTCTTCATTTTTTGAAATTTTTGTAATTTTTTTGGAACTACTCCATTAAGTATTGTTTATTCGAATTCTCAAATAAATCATTTTTTAAAAATTAACCAATTTCCTAAAATTGTCAAAATTATTTCATTTCTTAAAACTTGTTAATTTTAAAAAAATTGGACGATTCTTCAAAATTTACTAATTTTTTAAAATCAATCAATTTAGTAATTCTGACCATTTCTTAAAAATTCTTCGTCATTTTTCGAAAATTTGTCAGTTTCTCAATCGTCAATTTTTTAAAACTTATTGATTTTTCAAAGTTACTTAATTTTGTAAAATTGGTTGATTCGTTTTTGAACGTTATAAGTTTGGCTAATTTCTCAAAATTTTCAGAATTCGTCATTTTCACAAAATATTGTCATTCTCTCAAACTTCATCAATTTCTCAAATTTGTCAATTTGTCAGAATTCGTCATTTTCACAAAACTTTTTATTTTCACAAAATTCGTCAATTTCTCAAAATTTGTCATTTTTTACAAAATCGTCATTTTCTCAAAATTTGTCATTTTCTCAAAATTGCTCTATTTCTCAAAATTCTTCAATTTGTCAGAATTCGTCAATTTGTCAGAATTCTATTCTCCATTTTCGCAAAATATTGTCATTCTCTCAAACTTCGTCAATTTCTCAAAATTCGTCACCTTCACAATTTTGTAATTCTCACCTAATTCATCAATTTCTCAAAATTCGTCATTTTCACAAAATTGCTCAATTTTTCAAAATTCGTCAGTTTGTCAGAATTCGTCAATTTGTCAGAATTCTCCATTTTCACAAAATATTGTCATTCTTTCAAACTTCGTCAATTTCTCAAAATTCGTCATTTTCACAAAATTGCTCATTTTTTCAAAATTCGTCAGTTTGTCAGAATTTGTCATTTTTGCAAAATTTGTCATTTTCTCAAAATTGCTCAATTTCTCAAAATTCTTCAATTTGTCAGAATTCGTCAGTTTGTCGGAATTCTCCTTTTTCACAAAATATTGTCATTCTCTCAAACTTCGTCAATTTCTCAAAATTCGTCACTTTCACAATTTTGTAATTCTCACCTAATTCATCAATTTCTCAAAATTGCTCAATTTTTCAAAATTCGTCAGTTTGTCAGAATTTGTCATTTTCGCAAAATTTGCCATTTTCTTAATTTCTCAAAATGCGTCAATTTCTCAAAAAATGACATTTTTACTAAATCGTCAATTTTACAAAATTCTTCATTTTCAAAATTTTCACAAAAATTTTCATTTTCTCAAAATTCGTCATTTTTACGAAATCTGTCACTTTCTCAAAATTGCTCAATTTCTAAAAATTCGTCATTTTCACATTCACAAAATTTGTCAATTCCTCAAAAGTCGTCATTTTCTCGAAATTCCTCATTTTCCCCTTGTGAAAATTTTTTAAAAAATTGTTGAATTTTTAAGATTGGTCAGTTTTGTAAAGTTTATTATTTTCTCATATTTGTTAATATGATAAAATTTTACTGTTTTTTGTTTCGTGAAATTTTTGAGATAAGTACAATTTTTTTTTAGTCAAAGTTTATTTTCAATAAATTCTCATCTTTTCATTGGATTAGCTCATATTTCTGACAAACTCGACCATGCTGTTGCAATTAATTTTGTCTCCCCTTTTCGGTGTAAATTTCAAACAAAGATCAACAACAGTGATCTATCAAAACAGACATACGTATAATTTATGCCCACCAATGACGTCATCATTTTTATGTAATTACACATACGGGTACCCTCGATCATTCGACCCGGCAAAATGTTTGAAAAAAGCCACAATTAAAAGCAGTAGGTGTTCGCGAGAATGACGGAAAAAATAATATACGTTTGAAGAAGAATAACAACTCAACGTACGTATATATGGGTAGATACATAGCGTAGCTTCAATTCAACCCTTCTAAAAACGAGACGACGTTGCGGTGTTAGTACAACATGACAGAGAAAGAAGAAGGTTTGGTGGTGGGTAACCTACACCCACACAATGCTCCATTCATGGTTTAGAGTATTGAAATATGTACCTACACGACCACAAATGTGACACGGTAATCAAAGAGTATTGAAAAATATCTACGGCTGTGTTACCTACACTTTCCACATATAGCATTGCAGTTGTGAGTTGGTATAGAGAGCAGGGTGTTGAATAGTCAAGTGTATGTAGAAAACAGTCACAAATCAAACGTAAAATACTTGGTTTATTTTCGCAATTGATGGAAATTTATGGTACTATCGCATTCGATAAAGATCTTGTGTGATGGGTTCGTTTATACTTGGCTGTTCGTCCTTGGTCAAGCAGGACTAGCTGAAATCTTTTTCTGAAAAAAAAATACAAATTTTACGATCATCGAAAATTTCTTACTTTCATTCAGTGAAAACGTCGTCGCGTCATATTTTACCCTTCATCAATGCAACTTTTCAAATCAAATTTCGTCTCGTAATTTATTTTTCGCCCACGACGATCATAAATTTTATATCGTGTTCGCTTATCGTCGCGTCGCGTTTCCCAAAGTATGAACTCGCTGCACATGCACAACCAGTATGATTTTTCTCGGCGGGAATCGTTCCATTTTGCATTATTATACCGCGTCGAAGGAAAGAAAAATGAACTGCGAAGAAACGCTCGTAAGTATAATATAGCTATCTCAAATCACAAGTACGAGTAAAGAGCGTGCGAGAAGCGACGAGAATGAGAAACTCTCCCGCAAACAAGATACATTATAAGAAATAACATTCAGCAGGGGTCCGTAATAAATGACAATCCAACTCGGAAAAAGGATTTATAAAGGCGTGTACGCTGATCAACCGGTGCATGAGAGTATTATATTGTGTACGAATGAAGACACTTTTTTTCTCTTTCTTTCTTTTCAAAACGAGAACCGTGTATTATTTCGGCGTGTATTGGCGGTATATACTATATCGCGAGATATTTGTCGTCGTTGTCGAGTAAATTTCTTGTTTTTTATCACTCGATATGGATATTTATGACGATTATGTGGTCTTTTTTATAATACCCCGTGGTGATAAGGGAGTTGAACGCATTGAACGTTGATCGACTCCATTATCTTAATCAATGTATATGTCGCTGGTGTATAGAGGAGAAGGTTGTTTAAAATTCGTGTAAGTATACGTACATGCATATATACACTACAATATATCAAGTCCTACCCACGTACCTACACAATAAGTCGTTTAGTTTCATAATAAGATTTACGACTCGTAGAAAAATTATGCTTACAAAAGTTTCAGCCCATAAATCAAACCGATCTTGAGCATCTGCATTTTCAATTAAATCGTGTTAACGACGCTCTAACCAAAACTCCAAGTATCCATTGATGAGCTATTTTCATAATGTGATGATATTTTTATCTTCGGGCACTCTCGTTCGTCAATTTTTTTCAACCAAAATTGATCCAAAATCGAGCTACTTTGAATAAACAAACATCCCCGCTGTCCCGTTCGAGTGATGTATTGTATAGAAAGAAAAAAAAAGATTTTTGAAAAATTGTTTTCCTAAAATGAAAAAAATAAAAAAAAAACTCGGCAAAAGCTTTGAAATTTACCGCTTGTATTGATGTAATATGCTAATGGTTCGACAGAAACGGCGAACCGAGCTAAATAGGTTGTATGGCTTTTTATTGTGAGGTGAAAACTGAAAGCTACGTAGATACAAAGCGAGCTCTATGCTTCGCTGGGTGCTTTTAGTTTCGAATTTTCGAATTATGCTTTTTAAATGCATAGCTCCGTGGTGGTTTATAGCGTGTAGAGATAGTGTTCATTGAATGGTGAATGCGATGAAGAGAGATGAGGTGTGTCTGGTTGCTGGTTTTACGAGAGTTTATGCAGGGGAGAGTACCTTGGCAGCAGACTTTATGACTATGATTCGAATCGATTTGGCTAATTTTGAGAGGATATGCAACCTATTTTGCTCGACGCGTCGAATAAGTTGCCTACCTTCGGAATATTGAGGCTGATTGGGGGTCGTATATGCAACTCATTCGACTCGATGTGTAGAATGAGTTGCCTAGTCGCGATTGTGCGAATGTTTTGTTTGCCTTCGACTTTCGAGTATGCAACTTATTCGACTCGAGTTGAGCTCGGAAGATGAAAGCTCAGCTTTTCTTGGTGAGAAAAAAATTTGAAACTTTCTTTTAAAAATTTGGAAAAATTACCATATGAAGAACTCTCTGTGCTTTTTTTAATTTATCAACTTTCAAAATTGGAACTCGACCTTGTTGGGGGAGGGGCACAGAGGAGGTCCTCAATTTGAGTCAAAATTGAATAAAAATAAAAATGTAGTGTGGTATATCGTTTGTAACATTTTCGATACCGCTGAGCTCAAATTTTTGGTTAGTTTGTCAATACAGCCTGTCAGAACGTCTGTGCTAGCCCTCTATATGCAGTCAAAATTCAAAAAAATTCAAAAAAACGTGAGGCATATCATTTTTGATACTTATTTTTTGGAATCGACTCAATTTTTCAAAAAATTAAAATCAAAAGTTGACTGAGACAACTGTGTAAAGTAAATAGCCAACAATTGATGAGGGAAAATTTCAAAATTAGCAGCATAAGAATGGATCAAAACTTCACAAGAGCTGCCCAAAAAACCAAAAAGTCGAATAAGTACGCTGTCTCTAAAGACTATACCAAAATCTAATCAATATTCCAACTTTCAATTCGACAGTCCTTCACATTCAGCAAACTTCGACTTCAACATTTCATTCGACGCGGCAAAAAAACAACGAAAGTTGAAAAATACTTCCAAGTTGTTCAAAAATGCACGCTATTTCGTAAAAAATTCCATCGTTTCACACATTCTTCGCAATTTCCGCCCACTTACGTTACGAATTCACTACTCAACGAGCGTGTAAAATGCGAAAATGAATTTCTAAAATTATTCCAAACCTAGGTTTCGTTTCAATTCGCAGCGCTCTCATTTCAGCACAATTTGGATAACACTTGCAGCCATTTTACGAGCACACAAAATCAAAACGATTCGAAAATTTACGCGAAAACAACTCTGCGCGTTGAGTAATTCACCGTTTCAAAAAAAAAAAAAACGACATGAAATACGAAACAATTTCATTCAGGAAATATACGAATTTGAGACAAAAAAAAAAAGGTCGGCGTTGTTCTCATGATTTTGAAAAATTTCCCAAAAAATGAACAAACGAATGAAATGAAAAAGAGCGAAATAATATCGTATTTTTTGGTAAATATCCTTTGAAACTGAAACTGGAAATCGAAACTGAGAACTAAGCAGGCATAAGCCGCCGTCAAGTATGAAGAGGGAGCCATTCTACGTTCCATTGGTTTTGAAAAATTTGCCAGATTTTCGATAATAAAATTTAATCTCGTAATATGGCTCCATTTCCTCTCAATAGTACGCATTCGTTATCGCGTATATTTTTATTTTTACGATAATTTGATTTTCGTATCTTTTTATTCTATATTGCGCCTTTTGACAGTTGACATCGCTATACGTATTAGGAATTGCGAATCGAGCCAACGGCGGCCAAATCACCTTTCAGTTTCTCCCTTTTGAACTGAACCTAAAACAACGCAATATTCATTCGCGCTAAAAGCCATCAAAACTGAGATTTTCAACAAATGGCCATTCCAGGCGCCAAATTATAATCGTTGGCCGAATAAAACACGCTCATTTAACGGCCGAATTATTCGATGCCTCTAAATATCTACCGCCAAAAATGTAACGTCTAAAATGGCCTGAGCGAAGTGCGCGCTCTCCGGGTTTCGCAAGTTGCTTATACATAGTATATACCTATAGGGATAGAGGCGCGTCGAAGATAAATTCTATTCTACTATATAAACAATACCGATGCGTGAAAGTTGAACACTACTAAAGGGTTTCCACAAACTTTTCCTGCATCTGCCAGAGACTGCGATAGGGTAAGCGAGCTTCTATAATCGTTATTTCGACTTGGTATAACGTAATAATTATAATAAAGATGTTACACAATCCTTTCTCCGCCCAATTATTATCCGACTTGTTCATTTCGACGATTGAGTCGCATAGCCGTATCTATAACCCATGGGTTTTCGGTTTCTATATACTATTGTGTAATTTTATGCTAACTTCGGTCTCTATTCTGGTGGTTGACAATGCGGATGAAATTTTTATGCCGAGTTAATTACTTCAGAAGTGTAGGTACGAGCTTCAAATATTTCGTAATTTATTCCTCTAAAAGGTGGTTCTTATTTATAGCGGGGGGGGGGGAGTAAATTGATTTTTTCTGAGCCCCCTCCCCTGACAAATAGCCATAAAAGTTTTCATCCCAATCTATGTGTATTTGATTTGATCCATAGAAATTATTCCATTTTTACAGAATTCCCCATAACACGAAATTTTTCATTTTCGCAAAATTTTCCAACTTTACAGAATCTTTTACTTTTGCAGAATTTTTCATTTTTGAAAAATTCTCCATTTTCACAGAATTTCCCATTTTTACAAAATTTTACAATTTTACAGAATTTTTCATTTTTATAGAATTCAAAAATTTTCAATTTTCACAGAATTTTACATTTTTATAAATTTTTACAATTTTGCAAAATTTTTCATCTTTACAGAACTTTCCATTCTTACGAAATTTTCCAATTTTGCAAAATTTTTCATTTTTATAAAATTTTCCATTTTTACAGATTTTTCCATTTTCACAAATTTTTCCAATTTTGCAAAATTTTTCATTTTCACAGAACTTTCCATTCTTACAAAATTTTTGCAGAATTTTTTTTTTTATAAAACTTCCCATTTTTACAGATTTTTCCATTTTCACAAAATTGTCCGATTGTACAGAATTTTTTATCATACAGAATTTTCCATTCTTACAAAATTTTTCATTTTCGCAAAATTTTCCAACTTTACGTACAGAATCTTTCACTTTTACAGAATTTTTCATTTGTGAAAAATTCTCCATTTTCACAGAATTTCCCATTTTAACAAAATTTTACAATTTCACAGAATTTTTCATTTTTATAGAATTCAAAAATTTTCAATTTTCACAGAATTTTACATTTTTACAAATTTTTACAATTTTGCAAAATTTTTCATTTTCACAGAACTTTCCATTCTTACAAAATTTTCCAATTTTGCAGAATTCTTTATTTTTATAAAACTCCCCATTTTCACAAAATTGTCCGATTGTACAGAATTTTTTATCACACAAAATTTTCCATTTTCACAAAATTTTCCAATTTTACAGAATTTTTCATTTTTGCAAGATTTAATTTTCACAGAATTTTTAATTTTCATAAAATTTTTCATTTTCGCCTAATTTCCTATTTTCACAAAATTTTCCAATTGTACAGAATTTTTCATTTTTAAAAAATTCCCAATTTTCGTAGAATTTTTCATCTTTAAAAAATGTCCCCATTTTCACAGAATTTTCCATTTTCACAAAATTTTCTGATTTAATTTTTACAGAATTAAAAAAATTTTCATGTTCACAAATTTTTACAGGATTTTCAATTTTTACTCTCGATGCTAGAAATTTATCAATGATAATTCTAATTGGTCATTGCTAGGATTTCCCTGGTAATCAGTCAATTATCGAGCTTGAAAAATTTGTCGATTTTTTTTACTCGGTGACACCTACCCATTGGTGGGAGGGGGGTCCGAAAACTTTACATAAACAGCACCCAAATTTATTTTCAAAGAAATAGACCTGGTTTTAAGAAAATTTCAATTTTTTTCAACAAATTTCGAGTAGGTACTTAAATGTTCTCAATTACCATTTTATTGTAACTTTTTCAAGTTTAAATTGGTTTTGAAAAAATGCTGATTAGTTTTCTGTACCTACGTATTCTCGTAATAAAATGCTCTAATTCTCATTAAATTCAGAGTAGCTACCTTTTCGCCAAAGGATACTCGATCTTGCAATCTCACGTCCATCCCGAAACTTTTTTTCGTTTTTAATTTCGAATTATCAAACCGGACAAGAGTTTTGGTAATTGTCAGCGCATTAACGCGACGAGAACACGAAATAAATAAATTATCAAGCGTTGACAAATTTCACCAGCAAAACTTTTCGTCGTCGTGATAATTTATTACGACGAAAGTTTTCAAACTATTACATCTTTTTTTCGTATTATTTTTCGCGTTTGTCGTATATTAATGAATAATTAATTAGAAAAAAAAGAACACATTTCGCATCCTCTGAAAACATGCGCAAAACCGCAAAAATTAAAAATGAGAAATTCTCCTATAACATATCGGTTATTTTTTTTCAATCCTGTAAAAAAAAACCAACACCTGGTCGAATGGTAACCACAACAGAACAAGAGCAAGAAAGAGAACAAAGCGGTATTTTTTTACGTATAAAAAAACTCTTTACAGATTTTCAATTGGCGAAGGGTAGTATAAAATTCTGGCGGTTTTCGGTATTCACACAAATACCAGCTACGTATATCTATACAAAGTGCACGGTTGATTACCATGATTAAAACGTAGTATACGATACGAAGAACAACAACGGAAGGAATTTCTGTGCGCTTTTGGTGAAATAAATAACGTTTGCGTTTCAGAAAGGAATTTCTCCTATAGTTTGTTGCGTTGTTTTCCATTTTAGCTGTGCGTTTTTTCTCCCTCTATACGTATACTGGGTGCTTTTCGAATCAGCTCGAAGGAAGGTGAAAGGCAGAGAACAGATTACTTTTTGATCTACGATATGAGACAGGTTTAAATTATATATAGATGAAATATATAAAACAATAAACGACGATGGGGAATTGGGCTGCCGTCGAGGTGCATGATCGGGCCAACCGGCACGCCGCGCCATGCCATCGAAGAGGTGAAAAATGAATTTCTCTCGTTCAACAGGAAATGACAGCGAGACGCAGTCGGAAGGCTCTCGCTGGTATGGCGGGGTGGGGGGGAACGCAATCGTCAAACGATAACTGTTTTCTTTTCATAGTAATCTCCAATATCGTGGGGCCAAAAAAGATGTAGCAGCTATTGTTCGGCGAACAATGACAAAACTACTATTACACTTTGGGCTTTTTTTCTCTCTTATTTTTTGATAATCTGATTTTAACTACAATAAAGGTATCTCGGATCGTTTATTTTCGCTGATAAAACACAACTTGCGAGAAAGCCTACAGAAATGCGTTCAACACGCGAGCAAATACAAAAGAATTTTACTTCTCTGTTTTTTTCTCCTGTCTTTTCTCTATGTTACTCGTTTTTTCATTCGGTGGGGTTTTTTTCTTTCCCGAACGAATAAAATGTTAGTTCTTATCTTTTTTGCACTCGGAGGTTTTTTTTTCTCCTTAGACTAACCGATGGGTTAGGTGCGTGCAAGGCAGCGTAAAAGTCGTCTCGATCGCAGTACAGAATGGTAAACCTTAAATTGTTGTTAAAATGTTCGAGTTTTCCATCTTGTCGAATTAGTCGAGCAGACTGAAGTCTTGGCAGAATTCGAAGAAAGAAGCGGTTTATGCTGTTCGGCGGTTCAGGCTAAAGCAATCAAGGTGAATTTAATGCATTGCAACTTTACGAATTTAAATCGCTCGATTGCATCGGGGGTTTTTATGACTTTTTTTTTGGATGAATTGAATTTTTTTTATTACAGCTTTACGGTAATCTGTCCCATTCGTTTGCTCAATTCTTTGAATTTGTGTTGAAAATTTTTCATTTTTTCTCCTGTTTTACTGATATCTTGTAGTTTTGGAAGTTAGTTTTTCGGTTTTTTTAATTTTAATTTTTTTTATTTTTCCATCTTGGCAATAATTTTTTGGTAAGTGTTTTCATAATAGAAAAGTTTACAATTTCTAGAATTGAAACACAAGTTGATATTATTGTTTAAAATATGTAGCAGAATTTTCAGTTGACTTCTTAGAATTTTTCAAATCTTCTAAGATTTGTAATTTTCAAGAATTTCATAATTATATTTTTTTAATTTGTTAATTTTCTAGAATTTTACAGTTCTGCGAAATTGGCCAATTTTTGTCATTTTCTGGGCAATTTTTCAGATTTCCCTCAGTTACATATTGAATCTGTGAGAATTTCACTATTTTCTAGAATCTGTCAATTTTCTAGAATTTGTAACTTTCTGAAAAAATTTTCAATTTCTATAACTGACCAATTTTCTAATTTATGTAATTGGTCGGTTTTCTTTAAATAGGCAATCTTCTAGATTTTTTTTTCAAAGGGGCAGAATTTTCCAGTTTTCTATGTAGAATCCTGGAATTTCGATTTTCTGAAGTTTGTAAATTTTCCAGAGGTGAACCATTCCTTAAAATCTGTCAGTTTCTCAGAATTTGTAAATTTTTCATAATTTTCTAGAATTAAGAAATTTGTTAAAATTTATGAATATTTATACTTGGTCAATTTTCTGAAAATTTTAAATTTCTGCAAATGGTCAGTTTTCTTAAATTTGTCAATTTTCTTGAATTGGTTAATTTTTCAAAGCAGATATTCTAGAATTTAACCATTTGCAGGGTGTCTAACAGTCATACATGTCATACAAGGTCATACATTTGCCAAAATAGTCATACATGTCATACAAAGTCATACATTTGGACTAAGATTCCCTCAAAAGTCATACATTTTTCGAAATTCGGAAAAAATCCCATTCACTTTTGATAAGTGATTTGAATTTTCAAAAAACGAAAA
>FIZT01002309.1:0-12580 GCA_900065295.1 Paracoccus marginatus
GGTGAAAGAGTCATTGAAAATGGTCAAATAAAAAAACTAACTGCGGATTCGTGTTCAGTAGGTCACACTACCCCGATTTAGACCCTTCAAACGATTGTTTTGTTTGAAGTTGAGAAATTTTCATTTTTCTCATTTTCAATTTTTTTCCAAATTGAATTTTTCTTGGAAAATTAATTTTTTCAAATTTGAGCAAAACGATTGCTGAAATGCTCCAAACGGAGGTAGATTGACCTGTTGAACACAAATCCGCGATTAGTTTTTTTATTTGACCATCTTCAACGACTCTTTCATCACCACATGAAAGTCTTTCAATTATACCATAATATCGCAATCTGCAACTTTTCGACCCCCTGGTAGCAGTCCGAGTTCTGATCCAAGAAAGATGGCGATGGTCAAGAAAGATGCAGAAACTCAAATTGCACCTTTCCTGGACTGGAACCAATGAAAACAGCGTTTTTTTCGGAAAAGGGTGCACTTTGAGGACCCCCTACTCCCCTTCCCTTGTACTTGGGAAGCTGAAATTTTTTTTGGGGCGTCCCTCACTCAAAGTAAACTACCTCATTGAATTTGGTCAAAATCCAAGGTATGTTCTTTATTTCACTTTATTTCACTCCACCCCAAAAATTGATCAAGTCAAAAAAAAAAAAAAAATGAAAAACTCAAAAAATTCTGACGTGAATTTTCTTCAATTTTTTAACGGTGAACAATACGTCTTGGGAGAGACATGCATGAAACAAAAGTTGTAGAAAATTGAATTTTCTTTCCAGCAAAGGACATTGGATTTTCTCTAGGATGCATAGTTTGCTTGATATTCAAGAAAATATCGTACAGTGCCGTTTGCAGGACAAATGTCCCAACATTTTCGCCATTCAATTTTACAGCAAAACTAAGGGTCTTATGCAAAAAATGAATATGATCGAAGTTTTGAAAAATTCAATTTTCTTTCTGAAACAATTGGAAAAATTTTTTCCAGAATGCATATTTCGTACTTTATTCGCAAAAAATAATTTTCAATATTTTGATGCATTTTTTAATTCACAATATTCGCTGTTTTATGGCGTGAAATTTCGTAGAAATTTAATCAGCTTTTTATCTAGCTGCCCAGAAGTCACTATAAAATTTTCAGCCAATTTAGTCAATATTTACTCGAATCATTACGTCGCAAAAAATTGGAAAAAAATCAAAATAAACAAAACAGGCATTAACGAACGAGCACTGCAACTGCAGTCTTTTTTTTCAAAACAAAAAATATTGAAAAAATCATATATATATTTGCAGCATTGGGTAAATTACACCCAGCTCCAAAATACGACTTCGAATATGCATATCCAACCCCCTTCCACTTTCTCTTGCTCATCCCACTTACATTCACCCATCGGACAATTTTCATTCTGGGAAAAAAGAAACAAGTACAATGTACATGCTACTGAGTTGGATTTTTTCCAAGCATAAAAATATTAAATTAAATGAAATTTATTTATTATTAAAAATAGGTTCGGCCAAGTAAGTGCGAATAGATGCGTACTGCGTATAGGCGTAGTAATGTGAAACTTTCATCGACGTAGGATAGCTCAATCTTGACCTAGCTAACGGACCAGCTTAATTAAAAATGTAAATATTATAATCATCCAATTACAAAATTAATTAAGCATTACACGTACCTGGGGCGTTAAAATGGCATCTATTCATTTTATATGGTAATATTTGTAATTAAAATAGCTAGGTATTTTAAATGATTCTCAACCGTGTAGGTATGTAGATATGGTATTAGTCTTACAAAAATATATTTAAAATACGTAGATGTATCCTTACAGAGGAGTTTATTTGGATCTTTTGTTTAGGAAACGAGATTATTCAAAACGTATGATGAAAATTTATCAAATTTTTTCACCAAAAAATGAGTCGAATTTACCTATGAACATGCCAGATATTCGAAGCTTTCATCGCAGGAATTACGTATACGTATCAATTATGGAAATTATAATAGGTACCTTACGCATGATCACGGTCTCCGCAGATACGAGTAATTATCCACTTTACGTATAAACTCATGTTATCACATCCGAAGCCACAATTTCTCGTAGGTACATTTCGCACCACCCTGCGTCACAATAAAACACACCACACATCACAAAAGTATGTAAAATTCGAACCAGGCAACGCACGTATAAAATGGCAACATTTTTCTTCGATATGTATCTACTGGACACCGCGTAAAGCACAAAGCCAACTGGTTGAAGATTTGAAAGTCGATAGATAGAATTTTACGATTGATACAGCCGCGACCGCGGTGGGTAAGTAAGAGTATTGTGGAGCTACATAGATAATAGGAAAATGAAGTCCGAAGGAGGATAGTGGGGTATGGGTATATGCTTACAGTCGACTCTATCCATATATACAAAAGGTATAGAGACGAAAGACTTAATTAAAACGTTAAAACAGACATCTGACATATATACACTTTGATTGATTCGTTTAATATCCCACTTCGACCATGTTGCTTATTTTCTTGTTTCAAGTTCACCTCCAAGTCTATGAATCATGTCGAAACATTCAGCGGTTACCAAAGTGATCGGCGATTGCCTGTTGTTTTTTTTTCTACCAGCAACCAGTCGAGCATCATCTTTCCGGCACGAGGAGGGCTTCGACTCATTCCGATCATTGTATTTATGAGGGATGAACAATGTCCGCGGACGAGGCCGAACCGGTATATGAGAACCATTGGACCCGCAGGCGTATATTTAAAAGAGATACAGCGCGAACATTCGTATCCCACGATGATATTAATAACATCTCCATATTGTGACGTGCTGCTGGGCCGTGCATCGTATTTTCATCTCTCTCTTACTCGCTCTAGCACCTTCGCCAGCGGTAAAGCTTTTTATTTAAATTTCAGTTCTCAGTCATCGATGCTTTCATTCAGTTAGGAAAAATTAAAGAATTAGAGGAGGAGCCGTAGAATATAAGAGGCTTTTTTAATTTGATTTTGAATTTTTTATAGAGCGACGAAACGATGATGGAGACGATCATCTTTCCATTACTCAAATAATTTATTCTACAGAAATACGTATACGTAGGAATCGCGAGAGGCAGCCAAGCAGAACCAAATTGCTAATTAATTAAATCCACGCGTATTTTCACGTATGCGGTACGTTTCCTGGCATACTGATAACACTGACCTTGCTCATCAGGTCGACGCTAGGTGCGAAGAAAAAAAAAAGTTAGCCAATTCGGCAACCTGAGGAAATACCAGATTTGGTAAACGAAAACAACCAAACCAGTCCTATGAACCAGTTCAAAGCACTTGAAAACATTACCCACCGAACAGCATGCGATACGAGACTTGTCATCACGTGTTCCGAAGAAGTGTTCGAGTTTTCAGTAGGGTACCCGAACCTTTCACCCATTTTCCCAGCCGAACCAACTTACGTCTTAACCCAAAATGCGCGGGAATCACTGCACCAATGAGTTGATAAATTAATAGAAAAAAAAAAATCTATTAACCTGCTCTATGTGGACGTGGACGTCTTCAAAAAACCGGCACATTTAGGAAAGAGAAAAATATCACGCACTGGTAAATTAGCCACGATGAAAAAAAAAAAAAAAATTTACGAGATATCTCGCGGACGCAATTTTACACCATTTTTTTTGCCCCTCGAAGCGAATCGAATTTTTCGAAACTTTGATTAAATTTTACGTTAATCTGGCCTTCGCGCACTGCATAAAATTCACACTCGAGATAATCGGCTCATTTGAGGACCGTTACATCGAAAACATTTTCAAATACTGAAATACTCACTCATCCTGTACCAAGTGGCGCCTTTGTCATTTCTACTCTTCTGGCCCCTCAACGCCTCCGTAAAAGCAGCGCCGTATACGAGCGTGTATAATGATCCAAGGGAAGACTCGACGTTCACGTTACGTTCCCCCCTATTTTAAACGCGTCCCGACGCACATGCGCCCCAATGTTTGGCGCGTATACAATACATAAACGCCGACGTCGACGACGACGACCAAAAAAAAAAAAAAAACAAAAAAAAACAACAACCAAAACTAACGCCGCCGGAGTGTATGGAAAAACGTACACAGACGTGTGATTCGGTATAGGGGGAAAGAGGAGGATGGAAAAATACCTCACAACGCTGTTGTATATCTACTCTGCATATAGATATACGAACGAATTCGTTCCAGAATTACTTATATATACAATATACGTGTATTCAATTAATGGAATTAAATAGGTATATATAATCTGATTATGAATTGGTGCTCGTGCCTTCTTCCTGCGTAAGGTGTATCAGCCTGCTCAAGTACTCGCCAAATATACCATGTTTTGACGCTTCCGCCGGCCGTTTCGAATTCCACATTTTTTAATAAATGGTGAAAATATCGCGTCAAAGTGCTTAATTAGGCACCGCATTTCCAAGCACGGTATAGTTTTCATGAACCATACGCTGATTAATTGGAGAAAAAATCGGTTTCCGTTTACTCCACGAGCTCGCGGGTTATTGACTAAAGCAGCGTCGCGTTGTTGACGCAGAACTATTGTTTGAAAAAAAAAAACTTTAAATAATAGTTTGGCGTACAGATGCACGTACACGGCCATGTTTGCCCTCTGTATGGCTGCACGATGGAGTAGGTATTCCTGTTTTCGGTGTAAATACAGATAATTTTTTTTTCGATAGTCAAGTGTGCACGAGGATGAGGCACGTACGAGGTTCAAATCAAAAGCTATCCGTTTGATAAAGCAGGTGGCCTAGCAGATACATTCGTGTTCTGAGAGTTTGAAAAAATTAGGTAGGTATCGTAAGAAATTGGACAAAAGCTAACTGAATACATACAAGTTGAGGCCCTAATTCTTTTTTTTCAATATGTACATAAATCTATGGCAGTAAAATGTACAGGAAAGCTTAACACTCGCCGGTCATTGGTTACATTTTTCATACAAATTTCGCTACAAAAAGTTATACCTACATTTTTTTGAAAAATATAACAAAAAAAATCATATGTTGTTCGTCAGCATTTCAAAACTTTTTTAGATGAAAATAAAAAAGAGAAGAAAATTCTTTTAAAAATCTTAGACAATCCTAAAAATTTTAATTGTTTGAAAAAACTAAATTTTTCAAAAATTTTTAAAATTATTTTAATGAAAATATTTTTAAAACAAAATTTTTCAAGTTTTTTTTGAATTGAAAAATTTGAAAAAAAGTCATCAAAAATTTTTCAAAAAAAAAATCAAATTTTTTATCAATTAATTAACACTGTTAAAAAGTAAAAATTTGAAAAAAAAAATTTAAAAGTTTTCAGAAATCTAAAGGGATTAAAAATTCATAACAATGAACGACAAAAATTGGTAAAAACGTGTGATTTTTTTTTTAATTTCAATTTCTCAAAAATGTTTTAATTTCAATTGTTTAAAAAATATTTTTTACCATATCTTCGAAAAAAAATTTGGAATTTTTTCAAAAACAAAAATTTGTCAAAATCAGAAATTTTTAAAATTGCTTCAAAATTATAATTTGCTCGAAAAAAATTTTCAATAATGAAAAATTCATTTTTTCAAATCTCTCAGCGTCATTGTTGTTCTTTTCGAATCATATTTTTCGAACCCTTGTACATACTTTTACTCCCCGAAATAATCGAGAATTGATACACTTACGTTAGGTATAAAATAAAACTGCGTCAAGGCAGAAATCCTCCGTGAACTTTGATACAGATCATTAAACTCCAACTGAACACAAATACATATCATAGGAGATATGCCGGCATCGCTCGTTGGTTAAGTGTAATGTGGGGTCGTAGCAAGCTCAACCTTTTTTCTTTACCCCTAAAGTAAACCCATCATAGGCAATTTGGGGTGGAAATCAATTAATATTTTTTTCTGTGCCGTGTTTATATTATTAAAAAATATATATAATAGAATGATTTATTCCTTGTGCTTATATGCATATAGTTTCAGTGTACGTCAGTAGGTATTCAATATTCATCAATTGTTTCGACGATAATGGATGCGGATGCTGATTTAATGAAGCTGATTTATAAATGCTTTTCCAGTCGACGATTCGAGTAAAAATTGCTCACTCGAAAGTTTAGTAATTTTGGTTACGTATTTAGTTTTCAAAAATCAAAAAAAATGACTGGTGAGAGTTTCATTTGCCAATTTAAGATCAGGGTTTAAGTACTCACGAATGTTAATATGTTGAGCTGACAATCAATCCATCTAGGACGGGCAATTGGTATACATTGTTGGTGAAAACTTGGTCTAGGTACTTACCTAAAACAAACAAAACAACAAAAATTCTCAATTAGCTAAATTGCGAATAAAAAATTGTAAAATAGAAAACACTTTCAATTAAAAAATTTCAAAAAAAAAAACTGGAACATCTGAAGGAATCCAAAAAAATTCAACATTGAAAAAATAAATAAAAAATAAACGAAATTTAAAACAGGAAATTCAAAGAAATTTACGAATCTAAAATTTTTTTCAAAAATTTAAAAATGTGGAAATCTGGGGGGGGGTATGAAAAAATGAAATAATCAGGCAGATGAGAAAAATGGGGGGAAAAACTGCAAACTTGCAATGAAAATTGTCCAAAAGAAAAATCAAAAAAATTCAAGCATAGACAAATGTACTAGAAAATGGTCAAAAGTTTGAAAATTTGACAGAATTGAAAAATTCAAAATTCAAAATGCAATTTAAAAAATTGCAAAGAAAAAAAATACTCGAAATCAATTAGAAGTGGTGCCTATTTTGGCTAAAAAAAAACCTTCCATCAATCTAGTAGTAAAATCAGAACATTCGGACTCTAGCATTTCTGTAATGAAAAAAAAAAATCATACCATTTTTTATCTCGATCCCTTCGGAATTAAGTAAGCATAATTCATTTCACGAGGTAGAAAGGCAACCGACAAAACAGCGGAATTTTCGCTTCAATTTTCACCACTCGATTTTTCACCGCTTTGATACTGATACACCAAGGTCAACCAAGCGCCATAAATCAATAGTTGAACCAGAAAAAAAAAAATTCAGCCACCAAAATTTGGCAACTTTTCCAACGGCTCACTCTCCTCCCCTCACTCTTATCTCTCAATAATAGTCACCTTGAAAAACATATTTTTCTCGGACCAATCCGCACATTTAGGCTTTTGAAAAGAAAATTCTAAATGAGCGCCAGCTATACGCAGAATACGCGTGAATCCTTCGTATAATATTCCATTCACTTGTTACGCATTTGCGTGAAAATTGTGCACCGGAATACAGCGCCATATTAGAGAAAAGCTCACACTCAGTGACTAATCTATAAGTATACAGCGTATAAGCCGAAGATTGGTTAGTATAAAGACGATGGACGCCCCGGTCGGCGTGCGGGGTTCGGGGGGAGACGAGGCGAATGCGACGAAGAGACGGAAATTACCATTTCATCACGCTAATACGATACGATTCGCGAACATCCAATTTATATAGTAAACTCGAACATATCTCGGTAAAGCCATACATTCACGTCTGCTTTATACCTTCGCCCTGGCCCCTCGCCTGCAGCTGCCTCCTCTACCTTGCGAAGCTCGCAAAAGAATGTTTAGCAGCGCGTTTTCGAGTCGTATAAGCGCACACGTCGCGTCGACTCGAGCGTCGAGTCGAGCACAACACACAGAGAGACGGAAATGTTCGCAAAATGTTTGCATGGTTGAAACGTCGTTGGCGTAGCTTAATAAATAATGAATACATGGCAGACGTGGCGCGGCAAATGCGATTAGAATTAACAGACGGGGGACAGAGGGGCGCTGGGGGCTGCCTCGCGCGCTAATACACGTCTCTCGTTTTTGTATTACGTACAGGGAAGCATCTCGTACATCGAGGATGAATGAAATTAAAATTATGACAAGTCTGATGTACCTACCTACGCGGGGCGAACGGCGAACCGTACCTAATCGAATGAGTTTGATATATTATTCGCCCTATCCTATCGTATAGTATATGTATATTGTATATGTATCGCCGCACAGCGCACCTATACATATACTATTCTGCGCACCTGTAAGTGTATTATCGAGGCGAGATTTTAAAACCTCCCAGAATTATCTTTTGAAATTAAATATTGAAACAATTGTCGCCTAACGTTGCGTAAGTTTGAATAGAGACAGAGACAACGTAGGTATATACGCAGTATCGTCACATCAGGTGCGACTTTGTGACTCTACCATAGTATACCAGACACCGCAGCAGTTCGACTATTTACTCGCTCGAATGGTTACGCAGACTTGCATTGGTAAAAATAATGAGAAAATAAACAACGACGATTGGTAGATAGCCTAATCGTTTCACACGGCGAAAAAAAAGCGATCGTCGTCGAGCTTCGGCAACGCGCTCATCGCATCGCCTGCAACACCAATGGCAGCTCCGCCACGCTATCGGACTGTACCTCTACCTACCTACTTTTGTATAAGCTCGAAATTTCACGCGGTTTAAAATAACCGAACTCGACGAGGGAATAAAATTTTCAGCTTTTGCCAAAATGTAAAACGGCTACACGACGAATAGTCTCGGGCGCAGAGGGCCGCGGTAAGTGGCAAAAGGGATGGAAGAAGGATACATTACATTGTCACTGGTATTACACCCCCTCGTCGCGTCCCGCCGACCTCTGTCATCCGACAAGACGGTGACATTTACAGTGATTTATTCGCTAGTCAAACTTATACACGGATGCTCCATATATTTAATTTGCGCTTTACTGACAAACGTCGCTACCGTGGCGCGCTCTCGATAGGGAAGCCGAACGCGGAAACGAGAATTTCCCATTTAAAAGAAGGGTTCTATCTTTTTCGCCGTACTGGCTGCTGGGTGCCATGCCGGCTCCCTCGCCCTCCGCCACGCTCGTCGCGTCGTGCCGCGACTCGCAGTCAAAATAATATCGCCAAGACGCTGCTGAGCTGCAGCATCGCGTCGTCGCAGCCCCTTCCTCGTATACGAGTATACAGTGCCTGATGCTTCCACGTTCCATGGAGGAAATGCTGAGATAACGCGACAGATTCTCCGCTATCGACGATGGTGGTAGGTATATATGTTTTCTTTGCCGTTCCTTTCCTCAGCTCGCTTCGTCTTGGCGTGTGTTTTTGCAGACATTTGTTAGGTAAACATTGCAAAAAAATAATAAAATTACCAAATACAAATTGATGTTATCGCGATTATTTTCTATTCATCATCAGAAATTTTAGAAATGTTTGTAGATGAACTGTTACATTCTGAAAAAAATACCCAAATTAATACGATTTTTAATTGTTTGAATATTTTTTGGGCATTGATCGTGGTTAGTTTTTTTATTTGACCACTTTTAATGACTCTTTCACGGCACCAAAGGCTTTACTTTTCGACCCCCTGGTAGCAGTCTGAGTTTTGATCCAAGAAAGATGGCATCAATTGGTCTAGAAAGATGCAGAAACTCAAATTATACCTTTCAACTTTCAAGTACTAAAAAGGGTTTCTCACCCCATTTCGACTGCATTGGAACCAATGAAAACAGCGTTTTTTTCGAAAAGAGGTGCACTTTGAGGATCTCCTGTTCCCCTCCCCTTGTACTTAGGGAGCTCAGAAATTTTTTGGGACGTCCCCCACTCAAAGTAAACTACCTCACCGAATTTGGTCAAAATCCATGGTATGTTTTTTATTTCACTCCACCCCAATATATGTATAGGTTGATAATATATTTTTCATAAATTTTGCACAGTTTTTAGGTAGGTAGATAATATTTTCATCATTAATTGAATTTGGTACCATTTTGAAAGAAAACCCAACATAGGCATTTTCAATTTTTCCGCCTTTTTGATTTAGTGCAACTTTTTAAAAAATTATATTTTTCATTTTTTGCAAAGTTTTGTGGAGATGAATTTTGTAGAATTTTAAAACAATATTTTTTCGTTTTAAATTTGGCAAAAATGACTTTCGTATTTTGATTTTGGCACAATTCTGAAAAAAAAAACGAATTTTTAATTGTGAGCAGTTTTGAAATAATTTTTCAGCATTTTGAATTATTGTGAGCATTGAAAAAAATGATAGGTAATTTGAATTTTCAATTTTTGCACAGTTTTGTGGGATATTTTCGTATTTTGAACTTCGGCACTCTTGGAATTTCATTTTTTTATTTTTTTTACTCAGATTTTTGCACAGTTTTGAAATTTTAGGTAGATATATATTGATTTACTTGAGCATTTAAGTATTTTGAATTTGGCAACATTTTTTTTCAAAAAAATGACCATTGAATTTTGAAAACAATTTGGATAAATAGTGTGGGGCTGCATTTCCCACGCTTTGAATTCACGAAAAAATGGATAATTTTTTGGTGAAAAAATTGGACAATTTTTTAGTGAACAAATGGATAATTTTTTAGTGAAAATGTATAATTTTTTAGTGAAAAAAATGTATAATTTTTTAGTGAAAAAAATGGATAATTTTTTAGTGAAAAAATGGATAATTTTTAGTGAAACAAATGGATAATTTTTTTAGTGAAAAAATGAATAATTTTTCTAGTGGAAAATGGATAATTTTTAGTGAAAAAATGAATAATTTTTTTTTAGTGAAAAATGGATAATTTTTCTAGTGAAAAAATGAATCATTTTTTCAGTGAAAATATTGCAGCTGAATCATTTCATTTCTACATTGGAGAAAATTTTGCATTTTCACTGAAAAATTTTTAATTTTCGGCGAAATGAGAATTTTTCACTTTTTTTAAATTTAAAAAAATTTAGAATGAGCAAGATTTTAAATTTTTTTTCAAATTTCGTAGGGAAGAAGTGAAGAACACATTTTTAAAATTTAATAACGGCGAGAAGAACGAGAAATTTTGGAATTGTAAAACAATTAAAAATTTGAATTTTGCCAAACTCTCGTAATTTGGCATATTATTATAATCACCACTTTAAATCTCTGGGATGGAATCCTCCGTCCCAATTTTCATGATGAATTTTACTTTTCAAAATTCGTCGTAGCAATAGCTCGCTTCTTCAGGGAGTAATTCCTGATAACGACCACACCAACCCACCATAGATATGATTGGTAGGTAGATAACACCCGCGACAGTCGTATTATCACGCAACTGGATCGATTTCCGATACGAATGCCTAATACTTCAGACTCGATTATACTCTCGGGGCGCAACAAAAAACGCAGGTGAAACTACACGCGTATAGGTATCCAAGGTGTACGAAACTCTAAAAATATTCAAATCTAAAAGGATATTTCTCTATACTGATAGATAGAAGCCAGCAGCGAGCGAAGAATCTCGTAACATTTGTGCAGACCGGTTGGGTAGCGCGTATCGAAGACGGAAAGGGAGGAGTTTAGCGTTGGCAACCATCAAAAGACGGGTTATTTTCGACATACGTACGATGTAGCCGACCGACCGACGCGAGCGTACGAATTGCTCATCGCAGATGTCGCACGGACTCTGGCTTCCATTTCTAACAACGTACCTACCCGCTTCGTTTATACGGCTATGATGAAGAATAGATAGAATAAGGAAACAAAACGTACATATTTTTAAAAATTCTGCACTCCGTCGCGTCGTGTTATTTTTCGTATAGGTAGATACGCAGTTCGCGCAAAAATTATCCCTTCGCGGAATAGATGAGTACGACGAGTTAGACAAGAGACGCGTAGAAAAAGAGAGAAACAAACAACATATAAGTGTATAGAAAATGAAGGAACGCGGCGAAAAAAATGATTAAGATTGCAATCGCGTCTAACACTAATCGTATAACGATAAAAATGGGAAGAGAGCAACTTCTCGCTGGAAAATAAGGTTTAAAACTCGGTTAACTGTAGATAAACTGAGGCATGTTCGAAAATAGTGAAAGCTTAGGGTAAAGTTTAATTTAGTAGCTGTCAGTAGAGAAGAAAAACACGAAAGTAGGATTCGATGCTGGATGGAAACCCTGCCGTGTACTCTACCCGCGCCCTACGCCCCCTTCTATCCGGCAATCGAGGCCGAGACGAGCCGGAGGGAAGATGACGCTTTTGCAACGGTACACGAGACCGTAACATTGGCGGCGGAGTCGGGAGTTTGATTGGGAAAAAGCGCAGGCAACGCGCGTACCGCGTACCGAGGAAATACGAAGGAAAATGTGCCGCTGCCGGGATACACGAGTCGAGTACGTATTATGAAGAAGAGCGGAGTAAAAGGACTGCTGCCATCCGGAATTGATTGGATTCGATGATTCAAACTTCGCTTTCGCCGTGTACAGAAGCGAAAACCTTATTCTTATACCCGGAAAGGGACAGATAAAGCAGGGTTTCTCAGAACGACGCGCCAACCAAAGGTCAACCTTTAACGCCCGCCTAAATATATCAAAATATTTATACCGTTTTTCACACATCCAGCGACTTGGGCACGTTTAATGCATCGTCGTCGAAAAAGTATATCTATGTATCTTAGGGTGGAGTGAAATAAAAAACATACCTTGGATTTTGACCAAATTCGGTGAGGTAGTTTACTTTGAGTGGGGGACATCCCAAAAAAAATTTGAGCCCCCTGGGTGCAAGGGGAGGGGAGCAGGAGGTTCCCAAAGTGCACCTCCTTTTGAAAAAAAC
>FIZT01002326.1:0-12044 GCA_900065295.1 Paracoccus marginatus
AAAATCCCCCCCCCCCCCCCCCCCCCAGCTCCCCCAAAGTTTACTTCAGGATGTCAAATTTTGGCTGTGGCGGTTTCTCGTGATGCTCTACAAGCCTGTTATAAAAAATTTTTATTTGGCGTGTGAGACCTCAGGTAGCTCCCTTGTTAGGTCAATTGAAGCAGAAAACTTTTCCATTTTCTTTCTCTCAACCCTCCTGAATTCTCAATTGTTTCAACGATCGCTCAAAGGGATTTTCTTGATGACAAATTTTATAATAAAAATTAGTTAAAATTAGCTCCGACTTTTTACCAACTTTGTAATGTTTTTTTGTTGGGAAAAAATCAACGTGACCTAAGTACATATCTCATATTATTTTCTAAATTGATTGAAAAAATGTTTACGTAAAGTACCTATACCTACACGTTGGCTACGTCGAGTTTCATTATTAATTAGTACTCGTATTAGTCTATTTTTACACTTTATTGTGAGGGTTTAAATAGCAATCGACCAATCATTCGTGTATTTTTATTTCTTCTAAGAAATAAACATCAAACTAAACATTTACCTAAGGTTTACGCGGAGTGCGCTGGTGCTGATGAATTTATTCTAAAATTAATTACCTGCATAATCGGATTAGATAAACGAACGACTGTAAAATTATTTGTATTTCTCCTTCATTCAGTCCTATTGAAAAAGATCCATTCGACGTCAGATAAAAATACTCTTTACCGCTTTTCCCGTTTCACAGCCTTACTCGGTCGCTAAATTATACGAAAATATACTTACCTATAGTATTACCTATTGAAAATCTAACTCGTGAAATATTTCATCGTAAAAATTCTTCGCTGGTTTGCTGTGCTGTGGGAAGTGATATCGCTGAATTCACACGTCGCGTCGCGTCGCATCGGATTATCGATATTGTTGGTTCGGGTATCTATTTTTAGCCGAATTTTCCTGTTGCGAGAGAAGAAAAACTTGAGACGGGGTTCGAATTGACTTTTCAGGTTTTTTTTTTGGCAGGGCGTGGATTTTCTTAGCGTTTTCCGTCAAACGAGAATTTGATGAGAATTATCGAGGTATCGGGTTAAACTCTTATATCGATGTAGGAGTCTAATTTTAGCCTGCTGAGATGAAAATTTTCAAAATTCTCGTTATTTAGGTGTATTATTTCATGTTGCTTTTTTCAGCTGCGTTTTTAGGGTGTAATTACTAATTTGTTCCTTTTCCTTTTGTGTGTTACAGAAGATGTTGGCCCCTACCGAAACGTAGATATAAATTCATCGTTTACTCACTTGTCACAAAAAGGTAAGAGAACGTTGAACGTATTTTCATCTGGCCTAAAATTCAATTTTTAAAGGTTTCCGAATTTCATACGACTCGAACTAGTTTTTTCAGTCGAGCTGTAACTAAAAATATGCCAGGGTGGTGGGTCAATCTGGCCACGAACCTTGCAATAGCTCTGCGAAAGTTGAAAAAATTCCATCCATACTTTTTCGAGCTACAGATGGTTCGATCATCTCACCTGAACCTAATATAATATTTTAAAATGAGCCATCGAAAAACTGCCTAATAACTCATGCGCATATTACCATTATAAAAATTGATTTTACCTGGAACGTCGAAAGTTTTTAAAGCCACTTGTTTTGTATTCGAAAGAGAGAAAAAAATCGTCGGCTTACGAGGAATATGCCCGTATTGTATGAAAAATTCATAGAATGTTGGTGGGAAATTTTTTTAATACGTATTTCTGTAATGTAGGAGTAGGCTTTAGAG
This sequence comes from Paracoccus marginatus, assembly GCA_900065295.1. Lineage (NCBI taxonomy): Eukaryota > Metazoa > Arthropoda > Insecta > Hemiptera > Pseudococcidae > Paracoccus > Paracoccus marginatus. The sequence goes on from FIZT01002326.1 coordinate 1,756, forward strand.
ATTTCTTCATTATAATAATAAATATCCCTGTTGAGCTGGTAGAAATTATTCGATCTACATTTTTATTTATTTATTTCCGTACAGAAATGACTGGAAATTCTCCTGGTAGCAGTCCAACAGTGAACAGGAGAAGCGAGTTCCTCAACAGAAGTAATATTAAAGAACAAGCTATTCAGCAGCAAATTCTGCAGGTATTGAAAATTCACAAAATTACAAATTCGATAAATACCGCTATTATAATATTCTTGAACACGAATCTACCTTTAAATAGGTACCTAATTTTAATACCGCTTATTCGCAGCTGAAAAAACAACAACAAATGCAACAACAGATATTACTTCAACATTTTCAAGCCCAGCAGCAGCAGTTGGCTGAACAGCATGAACAACAGTTGAGGCGCCACTTAAAAGTTGGTACTTTTTTTTCCGCTCGCAAAATCATTTAAATTATGGCGAAGCTATAGCCATATCTGGAACGACTATTCTAAACTGTTTCTATTTTCAGGAGTTATTGGAAAAACAGCGAGAAGTTGAAGAAAGAGAGCAGAGAGAAAGGCGAGAACTAGAACGGATAGAATCCTTAAAGAAGAAAGAAAAGCACGAGCAAAGTGCAGTTGCATCGTCAGAGGTCAAACAGAAATTGCAGGTAAATAAACATTATTATGACGTACCTAGACCTACGTACTTCACCATATGGGTTGAGTATGCGTATTGCTTACTTACTTACTTACTTTCTTACATATATATGTATTTGTTCATTATTATTTATTAACACGGAATTATTCGATTATGATCCAACGTGTACTTGGCACTGGAAAAAAACTCGAAGAATTAATGAACGCTCATTTCTGATATGATATTCTTTACGATTTAGTCGCATCATTATAAGCATGTGCTCTTTGCTCAATTATGAAATTATCTATAGTTTGTTTCACGTAAGAGTGACAAAATATCCCGCTACATTAGGCGACGAATCAAAGCAATAGAAACAGAATTTCTCTGTTAATAATACTTTGAGGAGAAATTTCTCCTAAAAATGACAGAAAATGTAAAAAATTGTTTTGTTAAATAGAAAAGAAGTAGTTTTCAAGCTTGAAATTAGAATTTTATTGATTCTGAATTTTTTATTGCTTCAAATTGCTCCTTAATATGGTGGGATTTTTTGTCATTCTTGCGTGAAACAAACTATAGTGGGTTTTTGGATCTACAAATACTCGACACTCTCGTCCATCTTTTCTCGTCTCAATCATATTATAACCATTATGTATCTAATTCCGTAGGTTGGTTTATTATTTCAACGAGTAAATAATTTTTTTTTTTTTTTTAAAGGGATTTCTATTGAATAAAAAACATAGAGAAGCTGCAGCTGCATCAAATTCGTCTTCTCAAGGTCAATTTCGAAGTTGGTAAGTATCTGATGAAAATTTCAGCGTTTTCATTCGTATTTATAATAGGTTTCTATGAAATCGATTTCGAAATATTTCGAGATTTTCAAGTATTGATTTGCAAACGAAAGGATTATGCGAGTTTTCGATAGCGAACAAATTCAGGCCTCTTATTGATGAATTTGTACGTTATCAAGTGTATTATTATCGCACGATAAGATTTCAACGGTGGTAGAAAATATTGATACAATATTTTGACGTAAAACCGACGATTTGTTTAAAAATAAAACCACCATTTATATCGATATCGCGTTTGACAGTTTATTTTCTAAAACATAATGTTGCGTATATTTCTGAGTGGTTTGAAATTTAGGCTGAGTGAAGTTGATTTAATGATATATTAAACGAATAAAATGGAATTTTCAAAAACTTTTTCAACGAGTTTAAATTCGAGTGTACTTATTTCTCTTGAAAGCAACTTTCGTATCGAATGACTATTACAATATGTTTTCCATACGAGGAATCGATTTGTAAAAAAATGAAAAAAAGAAAAACAAAGTATTCGAGTAATTTATTTCAAATTGTTCTACAAGATCGTCATTTGTGTAGAATTTTTTTAAGTCGTCGAAAAAAAGAAATCATTGAGTCACCAAATGAACGTTGGTAAACTAAAATACAGGTTTAGGTACCTGTACCTATACTAGCTGTTAAAAAAGTTTTCGTTACAAACTACCATGAAATCATTTTTAAATTACCTTAGATTTGATATCTGTATTATTTTCTGCAGGAATATTTTACAATCTGAGCCAAATGTTGCCAGTGGAACTACTCCATATTGTTTGAATTCATTGTTGGGGAAATTTGACGATGACTTTCCTCTTCGTAAAACAGGTACGTTTCCAAAACCTTTGAATTTCACCAGATATAATGAGTATTTTTTTTTCAAATAACAAGAACCATTAACTTCTTGCGTTATAATAACTCGACTGTGTGGTTTTTGTTTTTCATTTTAATATTTTTAGAAAATTTATTTGCCTAATTTGCCAATTATCACTCTCGACACGTATTTTACTGTTTTAAAATACCCTTGAAATGCTAAATTGAACTGTTTTCCTTCGAAGTGATCAAATGAACAAAAAACGAAAAACTTATTATAAGCAAAATGAACAGAAAATTGAAAATTGAAAAGAGATTTAGAAAAAGCTTCATTTCTTTTGTGTGATATTGATAATTATCAAACAAAAACAAAACTAACATGAAATCAGTGTTGGCAACTCCCTGAAAAAAAGTATTACTCCGTTCACAATTTTTTTTTTTTTACAAAATACCGGGTGTCCGGTTGATTCTGGCCCTTTTTAATGAAAACTTCGTAGATTGGCAGTTCTGACCAATGTAAACAGATAGCCGCAATGTTGCCAACCTACGACGTTTTCATCAAAAATGTCATTATAGGGGGCCAGAATCAACCGGACACCCGGTATGATAGTTAATTCAATCTCATTTTGGAAACAATGTGTTCTTATGACCATAAAAAATTCACTCAAGAATAAAATCTCATGTTTTTATGTAAATCAAAAACATATTCTTTTCTTGATGTTCATTTTTGAAAGCTCAAGTTCGAGGTACTCTGTGTAGTGTACAGTGTAATGTGTACTCGCATAAATAATAATTAACTTGTAGTTATTAATATTTGCTATAATATAGTTTGGTTTTTGATGCTATAACATTATAATGCTTTACATAATGTGCATGTAGCCTCCGAACCAAATTTGCTAAGACTGCGGTTGAAGCAGCGTGTTTATGAAAGACGATGCAGTCCTATAGCTCGGAAAAAAGATCGATTGTTTAACAAAAAAAAGTCTTACTTGGCAGGTTAGTACAATATTATTTTACAATTACATCGAATCGAAAGAAAGTCAGAGATCTTATTGTTGTCGATACGTATGCATACATATATCGACTGATTCTTGATACGTACAAGTACATTTATATCGATGCGGTCAAATTTTACAACCTCATGGGGCATAGCGATTTGTTGACATTTTCAATGTGATCGATCGAATACGAATGAAACAATTAAGTAAAATAATGAAAATTCTTTAGCGGTCGTAAAATAGCAGCTTATCAGATCGTTATCCTCGCATCATTGCGATGAAAAATAATAGTCAATATTTTATTACTCCAATTCTTCGGAATTTAGCCGGTAAAAGGAATAAAAATTTAATCCCAATTTATACTTGAATGAGTGTTTTTCAAATTATTACGAAAACACAAACCTGATGTTTTCATAAATTATATTCGATGCAGCGTTTCATTTCGGTATTGTTTGTTTTAGTTGAAGCTTCAAATAGTAATTCGGATTCAGCGCCAAATTCGCCTCCAGTTGTTGTTTCGAATAACCAAATTTCACCGTCCGCAGGTCAAAATACGCCTATACAAGAGGTAGGTGGTAGCTTACATTAATACACGAAATGAGATTTCATTTTCAAATTGCATTTTACGTATTAATCGCAGGAGGTAGAACCACCTTACGGGCAATTGACCAATAACGAACACACTGGAAGTGTGAATGACGTACCTTTGTACAACAGTCCATCCTTACCAAATATCTCATTAGGAAGGCCGCCCTCTTCTACGACGGTATGTTTTTCTATCTATAACACTAGGTACTTGTTTTCTCATCCAAGTTTTTATCAATTTTATATCACTTCGATACAGGAAAACGCTAAACGACTAGCTCCAGTATCGGAAGCGGAAATTCGAGCGGCGTTTACAGCCAGACTTGGGATGCCTTTGACGGGACAACTTCTTCCTTCAACTCTGCCCTATTATCCTACCTTGCCAGGAATTGAAACCGTTTCAGAGTATAGTAATCCTACGTCTCCGGCCTTCATCCATAAACAAATGCAAGCACTGGAGCAATCTCGTCAGAATTACTTTCCTTCCATTTACGAAGCCCCATTACCTATCACAGATTCTCAGGTATGATATTTTTATTTCGACGCAAAAATAGATTTTCTTGGAAAATTCGTATCCTGGTGTTAATTACCGGTTTGTACGTAGGTCGCACACGCGCGTTTAAATAAACAAGGCCACCGTCCATTGGGCCGAACGCAATCGGCACCGTTACCTTTAGGACATCCTATGCTCACGGCGTCTTCGCCAAATAGCCTAGGTGTACACTACGAAGATTGTAACGAGCAACAAGCTCAACAGCAGCAGCAACAGATGCATGCGCATAATTATTTAAAACAAGTAAGTTGGAAAAGTTTGGGCGATTTCTGGTTCGTTGTTTGGATAATCGATTAATTATGATTTTCAATTTTATTATCATAGCAAATTAGACAAACCGTTTTAACTAGAGTTGGAACCAGATCTCATCCTCATACCGCTTTATCTCAAAATAATAAAAACGAAGAAGAACAGGAAGATGATAGTATTACGTCCGAGGTAATTTATCGAAAGAACATTTCGATTTGAAGCTCTCGAGTGTATAATTATTTATGATCATTTTCCCCTTTTTAGGTGATCGATTTGACGGGCGGTAGAAATAATTCGAATAAAAATGATAGTAACGGAGAGCAGTTTCCAAATCAAAAACAAATTAGGGAAAATATGTTTAAAAATTTACTACAAGTAAATGACGGTACGTCAGGTACATCACATCCTGCTAGACCATTAGCACGTGCATTTTCCAGCCCCTTGGTGGCGATGAACTCCGAAACCGGGGTACCTTCTGTTCTTAACGCGTCAGCAGTAAATAATTACATACCTTCGGTCAAACTATCAGGGTAAGTTGCGCTGAAAGTAAAATTCAAAATAGGTATATTTTATGAGATAATTTATCATTTATTTTTTCATGTATTCTGTGCAGGAGTCCGCATAAAGTGACCACAGCTTTGGCTTTCGATAGTTTAATGTTGAAACACGCTTGCATTTGCGGCAATAATTCTAGTCATCCGGAACATGGTGGGCGATTGCAAAGTGTTTGGGCAAGATTAGTAGAAACTGGCTTGGTACAAAGATGTGACAGAGTTAGATCGCGAAAAGCTACCCTGGAAGAGTTACAAATGTGTCATTCGGAAGCACACACGTTATTATTCGGTACGATAAAAGGTTCAATTTAATCTCTCAGTTTTTTTCTCTCTAAAATAAGCGTAGCGTTTTCCGGAAGCTGTGTCGTATCCGGCTCTATTAATTAATGATAAAGTTTACGCCTTATGATAGAAAATCAGTTGATATTTTAACGCGTAGGTTGCTTCATTATCGGAGGTCTATCTCGTAACACTTGAAAAAAATTGAATAAAAATAGATTGTTATTTTTTTTTTCGTTTTGTAGGTACCACTCCTCTAAATAGGCAAAAATTGGACGCTAATAAATTATCCGAATTGTCGCTGAAAAGTTTCGTCAGATTGCCTTGCGGAGGTATTGGAGTCGACTCAGATACTACCTGGAATGAATTACATACAGCTCCTGCAGCAAGAATGGCTGTTGGTTGTGTCATAGATCTCGCTTTTAAAGGTACTTCTATCGTTAGAATGGAGTACGATTTTCTCCCAGACTTTTTAAAATCGAACATTTGGAGTGAAAAATATATAAATTTTGATTTTTCCAGCTGCCAGTGGTGATATCAAAAATGGCTTCGCTATTGTCAGACCCCCTGGTCATCATGCCGAGAGCGCTCAAGCAATGGGTTTTTGTTTCTTCAACTCAGTTGCTGTAGCAGCCAAATTATTGCAACAAAAACTAGATTATAGAAGAATATTGATCGTCGATTGGGTAAACTCAACTTGCTCGTTAATTCTGTACAACATCAAAGCTGTGCCTCGACTTTAATCTGACGATTTTTCCCCCTAGGATGTACATCACGGTAACGGCACCCAACAGTTATTCTACGAAGATCGTCGAGTTCTGTATTTATCGATTCATCGTCACGACGATGGTAATTTCTTCCCTGGTACTGGTGCTTCGATAGAGGTACGATTCCCATATGAGCGAATGATTTTCAACTAATAAAAGCGGACGTGTTATATTGATTGATTATTTTTTACTCGTGTTTAGTGCGGTAGTGGTAGCGGTCTCGGATATAACGTGAACGTCGCCTGGAGCGGAGGCCTTAACCCACCTATGGCAGACGCCGAATATTTGGCAGCATTTAGAACGATCGTTATGCCAATAGCTAGAGTAAGTCGAACATTACAAAGAACCAACTTAAACGATTCGTACAATAACTGGTGATTTTTTTCCCATAGGAATACGTACCGGATATTATTTTAGTGTCTGCCGGCTTCGATGCAGCATCAGGTCATCCACCTCCACTCGGTGGTTATAAAGTTTCGCCCGCTTGTTTCGGTTTTATGACCCAACAACTAGCGCAGTTGGCTGATGGAAAGGTGGGTTAATCTTGACAATATTACGTTTAATGCGAGATGACAAAAACGGCTATTATTTCACGACCATTGTAGGTGGTACTGTCTTTGGAAGGCGGTTACGACTTACCGGCGATTTGCGATTGTTCGGAAGAATGCGTCAGGGCGCTCCTAGACGGTAGCTCGTCGCCAGTTAGTGAAGAAGAATTGAGAAGACATCCTTGTCAAAATGCTATCGACACTTTGCAAAAAACTATCGCCATACAAGTGAGTTTTTTTTTTTTTCAAAAATCCAATTCGATACGTTTCATCAAGGATGGAATGCTAATCGTTGGTCATTTTTTTTTTTTTTTAGCTTTCGCATTGGCCCGTACTTAAGAAATTAGCCCACACAGTGGCTCTAAGTGCGGTCGAAGCTCAGTTATGCGAAGAAAACGAAGCGATTTCTGCGATGGCTTCGTTATCGATGAATAAGCGAAACTCCGCCAATGTGAAGTGAGTTTTTGTGTTGAAAAAAATCGCGATTAAAATTGCTAGATTTTCACCATCAATTTGTCTCTCTCTCTCTCCAGGAATTTAGTACCGGAAATTTCCGTCGAACCGATGGAAGAAGATGAAGAGAAATAAAACGCGGTCGCGTGCAAAATGAAAGTGACACTGGCGAAATCGAATCGATCTCATGGAAGGTACGTACCGTGATTTCGAAAAAGTGCATTTCTCTCAAGCATTTGCCTACTACTGTGGAGACGTTCGTGGACGTAGAAATCAATTCCATTGGTATTTTTTTATTTTAATTTTCGTTCGTAAATATCGAATCGACGAATAAGCGTGTACAAAAAACAAAAAAAAGTGTGTAATAATTGTACTTAATTTTGTGTTTACATTTTACGTCTAAAATACGATTTAGCGTGAGTTACGTGACCGTTATTGGACGGTGATTGTTGGTTGAGTGATCTGGCGCAGATTGCGAAGAGCTGTTTTTTTTCTTACCTTTGCAAAAGCATTGATTTTCTTTTAAAGTTGATTTTACATTGTTACCGATTTTATTTACTTTTTTTTTTCTTCTTTATTTAGTTACGTGATAGAATAATTCCACGTAAGCGATTGTGTGTGATATTGGTTTAGTAGGACGGGTCGTTAAGTGATTCTTTAGCTAGTTATTGTTTTATTTCGTTAGAATAACCGAGGGGTACAAAATGAAATTTACGAGGTAGGATTTTTCGATTTTTGAAGTTCTATTATTTTAATTTTATAGGTGTGTAAGTGCGTGTGTGTGTGTATTTTTTTCGATTTGTAAATTTTTAAGAAACTGCGAAAGTGGTGAACTCATACCACTCATTATTTTCATGATGTATGTTAAGATTCGATTTAGCATAAGGAAAATATTATTCATCTTTTTCCAATTTATTCTAGCATGGTAGGAATCGTCAATTTTTTCTTACAAGTATACCACTTCGTTCTAAAAAGTTGACTCGTGTATGCTTTTCTACGTATGTATTGAACTACATACGTGGTTGTTCAAAATTTCGACGTTCTGATGACGTTGCAAAAATTATTTTAAAAAAAAAAAGTGCTCAGTTCAACATTCCATTGTATTTTTTTTTCTACGAGTAAAATAGGTTAAAAGAATTTTTTTTAATCGATTTATTTACATTTAATTACGAAAATTTCTAAGCGTTATTTTTTATGTACTCGTGTCGTTGTTGTGATTTTATTTTAACGATGGAAATTGTGCCAAGTGTAGATTTATTTTACGCGTTATGCTGAAGTATTGTCTGATAACGTTTTTGTGGTTATTCTGTTACCGTTATGCATTTTTCAAAAACGACCATGATGTTTATAAACACCGGAAACGAATTGAGCTTCGTTAGTACATTGTTCCCATTACCTAGGAATTTTTTTTACAACAATAATTTCTTTTTTCGTCGAGTTCATATCAGTCTTTTTCTTTCATTTGTTTTATTTTGCTACAATAACGAATTTATGTGTCTTTCATGTTCGAAACTCGATTATTTTCTAAGTTACTTTGAGATGAAAATTACCGTCAATTATTTTTCCGAATTTTAAATTCATTTTTTTACAAAAAAAATGAACCGGTGTCTACTTTCAGATTTTTTTTTTCATTGATGAATTTTATTACGTGTATTTTTTTTTTTATGTATATATATGATGATATACGATGCATGAGTGTAGTATGAGAAAGCTGTCTCGTAAATGGATTTTTTCACTTTTTTTCTCAATGGAATAACAACGATTGTGATAAAGGTATAGAATATTGTTTATTGATAACAATGAAATGAACCGAAAGAATAAAGTGCAATATTTTAATATCAAGCGGTGATGACGTCGATTGAGATAAGTTGAATAGGTAGTGTAAATTATTATTTTATGTATCGAATATCGAAACTGTAATGAAAATTGTTGTCTATAAATGTCGTTTGTTTTTTCTTTTATCGTTGTTATTATGTAAGTTATTTGTTTTGATTTTGATTTTTTTTTTTATTACTTTACAAAGTCGGCAATAGTTACCATAATTAACGGAATTTTGAAATTAGCAAATGAAACAAAATGAACGGATAGATGTTCTCGTATTAGTATAATTCATCGACGTGAAATCATTCAGCCGAAAGATTAGTTATTTTGAAGATTTTTTGATTTTTTTTTTCTCAAAGATGGCTCGTTTGTAGCTGTAGGAAACTTTATTTTTGTAATTATACTCGAATTACGTTTGATCTCCTGTTTTTAAAGTCGTAACGAAAAGATAAATAATTTTATTTAAAATGAACTCATCGCGAATTTATCGAATTATTATGTTTCATTGTTCGTTTGACGATTCTTTTTTTTCTTCTTTTTACATAATAGGGTTTTAAAATATACATTCCAATGTTGTTTTTCTAGTTTAATTGATAATGCTATTAGTAATAAAAAGAATAAAGAGAAATGTGAAATTGAAAATAAAACACTGAGGATAACTGTTTGATGTTTATTATTATGAAATTATGTTATAATTATTGTTTTTTTTTAATGCGTGTAAATTTTTAAGAGAAAAAAAAATGAATATATGTACGAATCGATGTGATTAATTTATTTACCATTTTACACTTAATTGTGCAATATATTATGTAAATTATTAGCGATAATTGAATAAATTTATTTTGTTTTTATGTTTTAAATAAAATGATTAAATTATTGAAATGTGTACGACGTTTCACATTTTATTGCATTATTCAGACAATTAACCTATGAACCATATTTTTATACGTTTCTCATAAATAATTGTAAATATTGGATGTTTTAAGTTTCTGTTGTAGGTTATAATTGCATTCATTGTGACTTTTCAAATCAAATAAAGAATTGAAAATATACATTCATTTGCGTTCGTTCATTTATACAGTATGGCACTAAAGTCTTGTCCACCTCGAATATGTTCTAATATCTCGGGACTGAAAAGAGATATGGGGATGGTTAAAACGGCATTGCGTTTCCAGAGATGAGAGCATGAAGGATCAATGGTCAAAATTTCAGTCCTACAACA
>FIZT01002333.1:0-16674 GCA_900065295.1 Paracoccus marginatus
ATTCAAAAAATATGGAGACAATGGCCCGAGCGAAGCGAGGGCGAAAAATTTAGGTAAAGAATGGGGGGGTTGAGCCGGGGCTGTCTTGATTTGGGGGGGGGGGGATTGTGCTGGGACCATCTTGATGGGAAACTTTTTGAGGAAGCTTCCTCAAGAATATGGCTTCTCGGCACCTCTGCCAACTCCGGTTATCCACCGCCCTGCCTGCCTTCCTTGTACAAATTTTCCTTTCTTTTGGTTCTAATTCTAAATCGTTGTTCTGTTTTTCATGTGCACAAATAAATGCAAATTTACGTAACTTTACACACTCCTTATCTTTGGTCGCTTCGCCGCCCTAAAAACGACCCCTTCCCATGGTGGTGCTACGAAAAATTGCATAATTTATGACTGTTTAAAGTATTTTAAATTTGGTTTTCGGCAACGCATAGCACCCTTCCCCTGGACTTACTCTGTCCATCTGGGATAGTTTGAGTCTACCCCGTGTCACCTCTCGCCAGGTAGATGGTCCGAACAATGGCATTTACTTTAGAATCTATCGCTTTTTGAGTTATTTTGAAAACTGATTTTCGTCAACGTAGCACCCTTCCCCTTTACTTACTCCATCCATCTGTGGTAGTTGGTTCAATCGAATGATCATTCACGAAGTATAATGGGCCATTTTTATCATATCGTCCGCGTATAATTTGAGTACCTAATTTACTTAATCAAATCATTAGGTAGCGAATGATTGCGTGATTTTTTCAAAAATTCATTTCAAGAAAAATCCGTCGCGTAGGTCTCTTTGTTAGAAAATTTGAAAACCAACAACTGACTATTTAGATTAGAACCTTATTCCATTTTGATGGGACTATTGTCGTACATTTCGGTCGACTTTTTCCTCATTCGGCCCGTGTATAAGTAATTTCGTCAAAAAATCTAGTCTCTGACATGACATGGCGGCTGGCGCGAAATATAGGGAATTCTTTATATTGGAACAACCAATGCCGCAATTTTATCAAACTTTTTTGGGGAGAAACCGATCGCTCGCGATTTTCGTCTGATTCGCCTTGATTTCGACTACGCAACGCCGAGATGCCGCCTCCGCCCTTGTTTTGAGTGAAAAATAACGAATGGTAGTAAAAATAAAAAGGTTTCCGGACATTAGGCTGCAGCCTACTACGTTATGCTCTGCCACCAGTGCCGCCGCCGGCGTACAAATGCACGAATAACAGTTTATGGTATAGTGCTGCGAAAGTACGGAGGCGAAATTAATTACGCGTAAAATTCGCTGCTGCTTTAAAATAGCCCAGCGTCCACTACCCGCGTAAATTTCGCTCAACTTTGCGGTTCGACAACAGCGAAGTACTTCTTTTTTTCCTCTCCTTGCTGCCTGAAACTTCGTTATATGCGGCGGCGTACTCGCTGTTCGGAATTTCAAATTGGTGGAGTGAAGTGAAAGAGGAGGAAGACAGAGGAAGGTCAGGAGATCAGCTTATGTCAAAGCTACCAAGTTTGAGAGGAAATTCGTTTTTTCTACTCCCTAAAATTTGTGAGCTGTAATTATTTGCAAACGATTTTATTGAATGAATCGTTCGCGAATGTTATCATTTTGAAATATTCGCTCGTAAACGAATTCGTTACTTGAAATGAATCGTTCGCGAACGACTTGATAATCTTTTGAGTGAATCGTTCGCGAACGACTTTGAAATTTCGAATGAATCTTTCGTAAACTACTTTATGATTTCAAAAGATTCATTCGCGAACGAATTCATAACTTCAAATGGTTCATTCGCAAACAACTTGACAATATTTTGAGTGAATCGTCCACGACGACTCAGTATCTTTGGATGAATCGTTCGCGAATGACTTTATAATTTTGAATAATTTGTTCACGAACGATTCGATAGTTTTGGAAAAATCGTTCGCGAACGACTTGATGATTTGAATGAATCGTTTGTGAACCAAATTCATGTCTTCGAATGAATCGTTCGCGAACGACTCGACAACCTCTAATGAATCGTCCGTGAACGACTCAAAAATTTCGAATAATTCGATCGCAAACAACGTTACAATCTCGAATGAATCGTTCGCGAACGCTTTATAATTTCAAATGTATTGTTTACGAACGACTTTTCAAATTTTGAACGAATTGCTTTCGAAAATTTCCAAAACGACGACGACGCGACGTAACGAAATTCCCTTTGCGTCATGCTATGCCCATGTCGTTGATGCGGAAAAGAAGGAGAAAAAATTAATTTAAACCCGTCCACGAACGTCGTCGTCGGTCGAAAAAAAGAAGGTATTCGGCGTAAAGCCATCTAATTACTGATCCGCTCGGTCGGTCGGTCGGTTATCCTTCTATATACAGAAAGGCCTCGGCTAGGATTTGCCAATTAGAAAGGGAGGAAAGGAAAAAAAAATTCTCCAGTCGGAATTCTTGGTATCCGGCTAGGCTGCTGTGCGAGCAAAACCGCCGAGTAAATAATTCATCTCGAAAATTACGTTATCGTCGAGCGAGCGTACCATACTGCGGCGCGCTGTGCAGCTTCGCCTCGTCCGCCTCGGGAAGTACGCGTCGCGCCCCGCGCGCCCTGCCGCACGATTATGGTGCGAGAAAGCGCGAAGAAGACGAGCGAAGTAGTCGGGTACGTGGCATGGCATCGGCATCGGCACCGCTATATACGTATACTGCCATTTGACGAACGCGGTGGCGGGTCGGTCGGGTGCTCGAACTAGTGCGTGAAAATTACGTCTTTCGTCGAAAATTTCGCCTCCAAATGAACGCCTTTTTCTCGACAACGACGACGTTCGCCCCTTTAAAATCGCTTAAAACGGCGACGACGTATATATACGTACGTACCATATACTCCGCACTGTCGCTCTGTCACACTCGCCTCCTTCTATCGTGTCGTATATTGAGAGAAAAAAAAGCCCACGACAGCGTTGGAAAATTCTCGCGCGCGAAAAAGGACGAAATGAACGCACGAACGTAGATAGAAAAACGAGCAAAAAAAGAGAGAGAAAAAAATCCAGGTCAACTGCGAGTCTTGTCCAGAATATCAAAAATACGTCACGTTCTGCAATTTTTCGCCTTTTTTTTTTTGGTCTTTTTTCCGTCGGTATCCTTCGTCAAGAGAAGAAAAAAAAAGGAAACATTCGACGCGCCTCGACGGCTATAGCGGCGTATAGTAGAGAGTGGCGCATATAAAAAGGAAAAAAAAACACGTATAACGATGAAGAGTAAATAGAATTCTCGTGTACGCCCGGTCGCCGAGATAAAGCCCCTCTCCCCCATTCCTCCGTCTTCTTCGGCGATTTTTCGCATCTGTATATGTATCTATAAGGCTTAGAATGCGCCACACTGCCAGCCCGGCGGCGCTCGCTTGTTCATCTGCACAAGGTTTCGCACGTTATAGTATGGTCGCTACGCCCGAAATTATAATACTCGCAAAATCCATCGTAATTATTCGCGCACATGTTGAATAGCTGCGGAGCTTACGCAAGAGGGAGGAAGAGAGAGAACGAATAAAGAAACACAGACGATTTCCACGTGTATCATAGTTTTTGCAGCCTCCGAAGCGAAGCCCCTCTCGCATAACGCAACTTAACGCAACGTAATAACGTATAGTCGACTCAAACGTGCGTGAAATTCCTTCTCGGCGAAAATTCGGTGGTTGGAGGGAAGTTCGCGGGTCGCGAGAAATTTCGGGCTCGCTTTTACCAAACGCGTAGTTTATGTATCGTTCGTTCGTTTGCCTCTTGTTTCGTGTAATATACCAGCACCAGCGATATGACAGCGAGAGCTCCAGCCGCGAATATACAAAACAGCGGGAGGGATAACGAGAGTAAGCGAAGATGCCGTGCCATGCCATGTCGCTGTCGTAGATTAATCGGATCCATATGTTTGAAATATACGAGTATATACATTATACACAATAATAATGGCGGCACGTATCGTTCCAGAGAACCGAACTTCATTTTTAACCCCCGGATACCTGCCCTTTTCGTCGTAGTGGTGATTCAGGTCTTGTGACGGCGCCATCGGTGGCGACAGCAGCGCCAGCAATTTGGAAAGGCTGGCATAAACTAGGGCAAAGCTGAGGTTTTCATGGTGTGCAGTCTGAAACACAGCCGAGGGACGGAGCGAAGTTCGAATACTGCGTGGGCATCGAATAATTTTTCAAAAAATCAATTTTGGAATTTTATTGAGGAAATAATTTGAAAAATTAGTTGAAAAAGTGTAAGACTTTTGGAAAATCAATTGAAAAATTTTCTAAAAAATTGATTTTTTGGTCACAATTTGATAAAACTTCAAAAACATGAATCATAATAAGCATAAGTTGATAGACCCGAGCAAAGCAAGGGTAAAACTTTGAGGAAAATTTTGAAAAAACCAAGATTTGGCTCGAAAGATGTATTTTAAGACTTGAGTTGCAAAATTGATGCATCTGATCACAATGATTCCTCTGGCTGGAAGTTCAAATTTCCAACTGGAGTTATTCGAGTCGAAAAATTGTTTTTTCTGGGGGAGGGGGGGAATGCAAAAATTAGTTGCAATCTTATTCAGAAAACAGCAGTTTTGATCAGTCGTAGTCGTACATTTTTTAAAAAAATTCAATTTCCCAACTACATACGTACAATGTGAATTGAAGACTTTGATATTTTTTGTAGGAGAAAATTACATTTTGAGAAATTATGATTATTTTAGGCAAAAAATGACAGCTTTGCTCAAAAATCAATTTTTCGTCTCAAATTTTCACGACTTGAAGCGAATTTTCCAGCTCAAGCTGAAATTTTCTGACTCACACAAAATTTTCAATTATTGAAGGGGCAAGTTGCCCCTGCCTCCTTTTTGTCCAGCCCTGAGCAAGAGCGCAGTCAGTTTTGGAGATTGATTTTGAAATCCCATGTTTGTGACATTCACTCCTCCCTCCCGCCCTCTTACGCAGCAACAACTTCGTATTATCAATTTTTTTAATTTCGAAATTACGATATTTTCTACTCCCCTTATCCTCTCACCCTTCGAGCATTGAGAAAATGAAAAAGATTTGGAGCACACGAAACGGGATCTGTGTACGAAGGGTCGAACGAATGCAATTTATTTTACATTACAGTTGAGTGCTGCTTTTCGCGTAAAGCAGTCGAACTATTACGCGAGTCTGATGGCTATATAGGTAGGTAAGTACACGCGAGAAAGAGCTAGAAAGAGAGAAGGAAGGCGTACAGACGCCGTGGCGCGGCGGGCGTACGGCGGGCAATACGCAGCGCCGCGTTTCGCGTTTACACCATAAATATATAGGTACACTCGAAGAGGTATTAAACTTTTACAGCTTCGTCGGCATGCTTAATGGCTTTTATAGTTACAAACAATTTTCTAATACAATCGAGCTTTTAACGTAATGCGATTAAATAAACATGTCATTTTTTCCCCTCGGCGAGTCGTTTACGTTTTCTCGTCGTGTCTTTTTCGCTCTTGCGAGCGTTTTTCTTTCTTTGGTTGTCGCTTAATTATTAAGTTCATGTCGGATAGACAAAGGTGTACGTACGGTCTATACAGTGATCTATATATTTACGATACGCGCGGTCTGACGAGCTAACCTTTTAAATGTTGAGGATGAAAAATACACGAGGTATCGACTCTCGTAGTCCTTATTGTTGGTAGGTGTTTTCTGAAAGGCAAACAACAGCATAACTGAATATTGCGGCTAAGTGCTCGGTTATCGAAGTCGTCGTACGTGCATATACCGATATACGAGTCTAATATACTTAGGTTTACGTACTCTCAATCGAATACCTAATCTTGGCTATGAGCTTTTAGCAATTTGAGGTAGATCGTTAATTATTTGCCAGAGGAAGCTCTGTAGGTATAGGAAGCCGTTTAATGAACCTATACTGTAAGTGAGTTTGTGAAATTGAATTAATGCCAGCTTACTGATGGTCTATATTCGTAAACTGAAGGAGAGAATAGATATAGAGATAATAGACACGAGATGACTAAAAACATCTAAAATTTGTAAACTTCCGGAAATTCCTAAGATTTTTGAGGTTGCATCTTCACTACGATTGCTTGTAAATTAATTTGAACCTTGGATTTGAGTTCAGCACCCTCAAAAACCCAAAAATCGATATGCATGAAGGTTTTTTATCATTTTTTCAACTGCGCCCCTTGTTAGGCCCTCCCCTTTACCGTTGCAACCCCTTTGAAAAAAATGTGATGTTGGAAAATTCAAGTCTAATTGGCAATCTTGGGTAGTCTGTTTTCATTTCATGCTATTCGCTGCAATTTACAAATGATGACAAAAAGTTTAATTTTAAGGGTAGAAAATGATCGTCTATTAAGGGATGAAATTTGAAAAAGTGATGAAAAATCGTGTAATATATCAATTGTATGGTTTTTGACGGTGCTTATTACGTTTCCGTGGCTTGTTTTCGCTTCAGTATAGTATTAATCAAATTATCAGTATTTGTGTGGTTTTTTGTGGGGGTGAATTTTTTTAAATATTGATAAGAATTGTGTGTTACATCGATCGTATGGTTTTCAGTAGTGCTGATTACGATTCCGGGGTTAGTTTTTCATTTACTCGAATATTTGTAAATTTTTGGGCGATTCTAGGTCAGAAATTGCCCTTTTCCATGGCACCGAGTCGATCTATAGTGTCTGCCATTTATTAAGAAGGTGATGAGTAGGTCGAAAGCGAGTCTAACCATGCTGGTATTGGGTTGCCAACGTGGTCGTTCGATTTACCAGCTAGTTGGCCGAACTGGTAGGTACACGGTGCACGTTGCCTGGCATGACTATAGCTGTTTATGTACGACCGCAATAAATCCGTACCACGACGTCAATTAAAGTATTGGTGTAAACGTCTGGAGAACTGCTGTGGCGACGACGACGACGACGAAGAAGACCAGCCAAGTTGAGCAGGGGAAAAAAATTGAAGCGTATATTCGCCGGTAACATGATCCCAATCCGCTCTTACGTAGAAAGTGGTTCGCGAGACCAGACAAAGATACCGCTCGCGATAGGCGTGTACACGTATAGTATAGATGTATGGAGAGGAAACCAGGCATATAGGGGAGAGAGAGGTGTACGCTTACCGCTCGCGAAGAACCGGAGGAATAAAGAAAGAAAGAAAGAAAGAAAGAAAGAAAGAAAGAAAAAAACCTAGACGACGAAGACGGCGACGCGACGACGATGGTTGGACACACACACAGGAAGGACATCGCGGTACCCGAGGCAGCATGTGCATTGTGCATACAGGCAGCGATCGACCGACCGACCTAGCGCAATGCGAGGGTGCGGCGGCGGCGGCGGCTTGAATTTCGCGATTTTGCGGTGCGACTTTCCATCTGGTCGATTTGGTCGGACGCCCCGACCACGACCACGACGATCAAGATGAACACGAACACGGGCACGTCAAACGTACTCGTGTATTACATATACTGGAAGCGATGACGACGACGACGCGACGCGACGATGCGAGTATCTGCATCGGGCCGAGCGAGCTAATCGCTTCTTTGGAAGTCTTAATCAACCGGCGGCGTTTCGCTAATGGTTTCCAAGCTGTTCCTAAAAAGGTTCGCAAAACGCGTTCGTGTCTGGTTTTGGTAATTATACACGCCTAAGAGCATATACGCGATGCGACTGCGGCGCGGCGCAGTTCCAGCCGCCGCCGTCATGCAACGGCTGTATGTAGTCGCGTCTGATGTAGCCTGGCTATTCAGGCCGGCCAGGGGCCGACCTCTGGCCGACTCGCTGTCTGTCTGTCCGCCTGCCTGCCTCTATATCTCTATACATAGGTATTGGACGGCCAGCATCGGTGACGGCGGATATGGTGTGATTATGTGAGAGGATATCTAACTGTATTTGGTGAGGTGTTTCTGTGATATGCAGATGGGTGCACTAATCATTCAATTTGACGTCAATTTTTAGTGGTACTTTTCAAAAAAGAATTCCCAACTTCTCCTTCGATTCCACTTTCCTTCTTGAAAAATGTTCTCGAACCATCCTGTGACGAAAATGTAATTGTTTTGACGAATAATTTGAAATCTTGAGGCACGTGAATGAGCGCACCGGCTATAAAGTTTGAAACAGCTGACGCGTGACGACGCGACGCGATAACTTCGACAAAGAAGAAATTTGAAGCGAATTTAAAATATATCCTCGAAAGCCGATCCCTCACCCTGCTCCTTTCACCTTCTGCATCAGCTCGAACCAACTCTCAAAGCCGTACGTAGCATACCAATTATGATTTTCTGGCATTTGGAGCTTGGCTCAAAAAAGACGATACCCTTTTTGTCGTTACCTCCTCTCCGCCGCGGCGCGCGTCGAACGACCGTCGGTGCAAGATGATGGCGACGACGACTGCGGCGGGCGCGTAATTTTGAAAGTCGATAATCGCGTTTTAATTGGTTCGCCACGTTTCGTCGGCTCGACGGCACCTTCGTCTCTCGTCGCGCGAATCGTTTCGGTTTCGCAAGAAATATCGTTTTTAAAGCGTTGTGGCGGCGCGGTAAAGATGCGAGAGGGATGTGCGATGCGGCGCGAAAGCGAGATGCCACTATATGCGGAGAATGAGTAACGCGACCGCTGTGCCGATGCTGATAGTGTACTGTATAGTAACGCGAGCGGGATGAGTGGTTGGTTGGTTTGGAGAGGGAAAAAAAAGCGCAGCCACGCTCGCTATATGCGATGGCATGGCATGGCAAGTGGTACACACCGCGAGGAGGACGACGACGACGTTGCTGACGCTGATGTTAGCGGCGGGCTATCGCGTACACGCGGCGTGGAGCGGTGTTTTTTGGGGAAAAGCGCCCGCAGCAGTCGGCGGCGGTGGCGCTGTACTGCGAAGCGGACGACGCGACGCGGTTCGCGGTCAAATCCGCACGCAGTACGGTTTTCTAGTGTATATACCATGCCATGCCATAGAGTTGGTATAATAAATCTTACGGGTTGGAGCGTTTCCAAAAGTCTGTTTCGCCGATTTCTCAACAATGGATTATAAAATAGACGTTTTACCAAAGCTACGTTTTATCTTGGCCCCGAACCGCGTCGCCGTTAAGCACTTTTATACGCGGGCAGAAAACAAAAAGCCGAAACGAGCTGTGATGGGTTGGGTTGGAGAGGCCCAGATGGTTGGTGGGGGAGGGGGGAAATTATGAGAATGAAAATCAAAAG
Organism: Paracoccus marginatus; assembly: GCA_900065295.1. NCBI lineage: Eukaryota > Metazoa > Arthropoda > Insecta > Hemiptera > Pseudococcidae > Paracoccus > Paracoccus marginatus. Next base: position 9,155 of record FIZT01002333.1, read on the forward strand.
GCGAAAGCGAATCCAATACAAACATCATCAGTGATGATTTAATTTTCGAACGCGAACGGTCGTTCAGGTGCAGTGTAGGTACGTATTTACACCGAACCGAAATTCCGCATCCACACGTTCAAGATTCGGCTTTGGGTCTTTTGATATAGCTCAAAATCTTTTTAGGAATTTCCTCGGTGGGATAGTGAAAAAATCACCGTCATGTCATTTCATCGATTAGTCGATTTTTCCAAATTCATCAGTTTTCTAAAATTCGCCAAATTTTTCAAAATGTTCGAATTTTCTGAAAATAAAAATTTTTTGAGCATGTATTTGTTTCCTTTTTATCAGATTTTTTCAACGTTTTGAATTTTTCAATTTTTCAATTTTTCAATTTTTGCCAATTATTTTAAAATCAGTTGATTTTTTGAAATTTTTGAAATTTTAAAACTCGTCATTTTTAAAAAATTCTTGAAATTTCAAATTGTCAATTTTTCGATTTTTCAAGAATTGTTGGTTTTTAAAAACTTGACTGTTTTTTAAAATTCCTCAATTTCACAAAATTTGTTTGTGTATAAAAATTTTTCAATTTTCAAACTTCTCAATTCTCAATTTTTCCCCCAATTTTTCAAAATTTTTCGTTTTTTAAAAAAATTCACGAAAATGACTACGAATCAGAAAATGACAATCCTCTAAAAAAATTTGCTAGTTCTGCCATTTCGAAAAATTAAAAAAAATCGGAAATTCAAAACAAATTGACAGAATGAAAATAAAAAAAAATTAAAATTTGAAAAATTTTATAATTTAAAAAAAATGAACGAATTTTAAAAAATGCGCGAATTTTGAAAAGTGGACGAATTTTAAAAAATTAATAAAAATTGATAAGTTGTGAAAAAATATAAAAAATTAATAAATGACAACTTTTGAAAAATTTACAAATTTAGAAAAATTAAAAAAAATCAAACAATTTTGAAAAATTCGCCAACTGCTTATATTCGAAAACCCTTTGCAAAATTTGAAAAAAAAAGTAAAATTTTAAAAATTGAAAATTCAATACGACAGTTTTTCAAGCAAAATTAGAAAAATGAAAACAATCGCGCGAAATTATGGCTGAAGAAAAGTTAAAGAACAGTCTCGCTTAAAAATAATTAGGATCGACCAGAAAATTGAAAAAAAAAAACAAAAAAAAAAACGCAACAATACCAACTGAAACTAAAAATTCCATTTTCAACTCATCTTCTCTAACGCATTTAAAAAATCTCTCATTTTCACCATCAAAAAGCTCGAACCGTTCGCTAATTAACACCATCCCTTCGTACCTCGCTGCAGTCGTAGCACTCTTTCAAACCGTAAAAAAACCCCAGAATTAAAAAAAAAACACTACGCCTCGTTTCGCGAAGATTTACGCAACACGAAGTTCGCGAATTCTTCATGTCACGCCATGCCATCGCCAGCAGCGGCGTAGACAGGCAGACAGGCAGGCAGGCGAGCACGTTTATGTAGATATACTCGCCATTTTTCATAATTTCTCGCGCCTTATTACAATCCATCTTCGCCTCGCCAGATGCGGTAATTATACAAGTTGACGTTTTAATTCTACGCCGCGCTGCGTTCCGCACGTACGTTATGTACGTACAATGCTGGTGCGATGAGACCAAAAATCACCTCTAGCGAGTTATTTTTCATTTTTTGGAAACCACTCTATAGCGTAGGACGCGATACGTAAAGCCGAGAGCAAGAGCAGAGTTTTAAAGCTGATAACGCTGTATTCGAGCCCATACCCGACAGCTAACGCGAAGCCCAAGCCCAATGCGTATGCGGCGAGAACACTACTATGTCCGTGTGATTAAAGCGATGAGAGTAACGAAGAAAGCCTATTGTGTTTCTCTCTTCGTCGCACGTTTTCGGAGTCATGTACAAAACCGCCGCGTCGCATCGTATACTTGGTACAGCGTAAAATTCGTATTTCGTACACAGCACCGGGGCACGGCTATATGTACGGGCGGGTGATGGTGGTGGGATACTGCGGTCGGCGTACAGTTTGGCTTCGGCTTCGTACCGCCATAATAGCGGTACACGAGTACATGCCTGCGTAGCCGTGGCTGGCGAGAGATAATGCAAAGGTCGTCAAAAGACCGATCTCAACCTTATCTTGGGGTTTGTGTGCGTTACGTGCTCGCGGCAAGTCCGGCTAATAACCGAGAAGCGGCAGTCGGTGCTGCGTGTTGCGTTCTACGCCAGAATCTCGTTTATACGTACGTACTCGTACGTACAATCTATGTTCGTTTTCGAACTGAATTACGATATACGCTATTATTTCGCCAACAGCACGCGTGCATGCTACACAGCTAAAACACACCTCTCGCCAGATCTCTCTGCGTCTAATTTCGCATCAACGTAGATCAAGATCCGGTCCTTCACGAGTGTTTACCAAAGTGGTCTGTACTCTGTAGTGATGAGACCGTCGAGTCCCTGGCGCAAGTAATTTCGTACTTTTGAGGAAAACCCGCCAAAATGACGTATGTATTTTAAAACAGTTTTGAGTTGAGGACGTTTGGGAAATTGACCATCATTTTGAAAAATTTTAGAACATTGAAATAAAATTTCAAACATTGAAAAAATTCAAATAATTGACCCACATTGGGTACAAATTTTTTAGAAAAATCGATAAATTAAGAAAATTGAAAAAATTCTTCAAAATTGAAGAGTTCAAAAGATTAGCAAATTTTGAAAAATCGTGATAATTTTAATTTTTGAAAAATTGACAAATTTCAAAAAATCGAACAGATTTTAAAAATTTTGTAAATCTGAAAATTTTGGAAAATTGAGAAAGTTTGAAAAACTGGCGAATTTTAAAAAATTGATGAATTGAAGAGAATTCTTTCAAAATGGAAGAATTTCGTTGAAAAAACGACAAATTTTAAGAAATTGAGAAATTTTAATTTTTGAAATAATATTATAAGAAATTAAAAAAATTAGAAAACGATTTGATGAATTTCAAAAAATCAAACAAATCTAAAAAATTGAACAATTTTTTCCGAAAAATTGTGAACAAATTGGAACGTTTGAAGTGTGGAGGATTTTGAAAAACTGATATATTTCAATAAACCAACAAATTTCTAAAAATTGATTTTGAAAAGATTCTTTTAAAATTGAAAAATTTCCAAAAAATGACAAATTTTAAGAGAACATGAGAAATCGAAAATTTTGAAAATCAATGAATTTTATCACAAATGTTGAAAAATTGACCAATTTGAATTTTTCAAATTTTATCAATAGATAATTATGATTTTTGTCAAAACTTGGCATCTTCATAAAAATGGTCAAGTTGTTTTTGTTTCTTTAGCTGCATTCACACACAAATTGGAATAAGGAATAAAGGCGCATTCACAAGAACTCTGACTAAGGATTAAGAACTAAGAATTTTACGGTAAATACTCTCTGTTTATAAATTTTGGATTTCACATTATCAGTAGCGAATCAAAAATTCGAATCATTTGGAAATATTTGGCTACAGTCAAAAAATTTATCGAAAATTGCCTTTCAGATAGAGTAATTACGGTAAAATTCTTAGTCAGAGTTCTTAGTTCTTAGTCGGAGTTCTTGTGAATGCGCCTTAAGCAGTGGAATAGGTGGAATAGTAATTTTACTGTAATTACCCTATCAAATTTATATGATAAAATAAGTAATAACCAGCGATATTTCTTATTCTTATTCCTTATTCCAACTTGTGTGTGAATGCAGCTTTTGATTTTTTCAATCAATTAAATTTTAAGGTTTTCAGTTTGGAGGGGGGGGGGTCAAAATGTATTTTTCTCAATTTTTCATTTTTCGTCAAATTCAGATGAAAATTTCGCATTTTTTTAGATCGATTTTAGAGGGTGACAGGAACAAATGCATGGGGAGAGGAAGAAAAAAGTTTGGGGCAATTTTTCGCCGAGTTATGGCGTTTTAAAAACTGTGAGCGGCTGTTTTGTGATGAAAGGTCGAAGGTTCAATATGTTTTTCCTCAAAAAACATGTCATTCATTCAACCATTCATGAATATACGCTATAAAAATGTCAAAAATTTTGGAGTGGTGGAAAATGGTCGAAAAAAATGAGAACTGACCACCCGTCATATTGAGCCCGTACAGATATGTTTCGTTTTCCACGCCGCTCTCGTGGAAAGTACGACTTTTACGAGGGTGTATTTTGTACTCATATTGTAAAAAAAGCAAAAAATGTCCAAATGATTTGATTTCATCCAGACTCGAGTAAATGGTCAATAATGAGTTGAGAATGCTCTCAAATTTTTTCTAACTCCCTGCGACGTCAGGGGGCAGAGCTATGGCTTCTCAAATGTAGGGCCTTCTGGTCAATATTTTGTCGAAAAACACTTTTTTTCTGGTCATTTTAAAAAATCATTTTTAAAGCGCAGAAAAATTTAATTACGTAGAATTTGCGAAATGTGTTACTAGCCCTCTTTGGTGGTGGTGGGGGGGGGGGGGGGGAAAAATTTGGGGGGGGGGGGGGGGGTAAACATTTCAATTACTATGTGAAATCTTCCAGTTGACCCGAACGTCCTTGATGTCGTCGCAATTTGCGATATATTTTTATTAAATTCGGCCATTTTTTTCCTCCGCCACATTCTACTCTGCCCATGTTTGGGCTCTTTTCACCAGCTCGTCATTCCAGTTCGAAATTTGGTATTTGAATAGAAAGAAAATACGCCAGAAAAAGAGGGTTATTTTCTAATAAAACGAAAAAAAAATACGAAACTCAACTCGAGAGCATATATACGAATGTACGAGCAACTTGGAGCTAGGTAGATTGGTCTCGTTGATAGAAATACGAATTAAAAAAGTTCAAAAAGATGCTTTATGTACTGTATAGGTAGATATGCGTAGGTTATCGCGATCGTGGAATCCCCGAGTGAAAAAAAAGAAAGAAAAAATACGAGAAAGATTGTGAAATTGAAGAGCTGGTTGCGGCGGCGAATAACCGACGGGGTGGCCAACCGACGTCAAATATACGTCACTGTTTTACGTATACGTACTCGTACGTATAACTATGCTGTTATTGTACAATGTACATGCTACTGCGCTGCTTTCTTATCTGTTTTCGACTGGCAGATGAGTAGATTTTTGGGCGAGCGGATACGGATGGTGCATGGCGAATTGTTAGTCTTGTTTTTGTATGCGCGTTGCGCTTTTCTTACATCAAAATACCTAGCGAGCGAACGAATATATATTGTATACGAAAGACGGAACTCGTTGATAGTAAAATTCTCTCGTTTCGTAACTTTTATCAGTGTACGAATTGCACAAAGTATGGTAACGCTCGCTTACGACGTCGAGAGACTATTATGTGTACGATATGTAGATATAGTAGTGAGGGAAGGAGCGTCGAGCAGCCCGAGCGAGCGTACGATTTCAAAAGTGGCCTTACGGATTATACGTATGTATGTTGTACAAGTTGCCTACGAGATTTTATGGCAGGTAAATGCTCGATTCGTCCCTTAGTTTCTGTTGCCTTTTCACGTCTCGTCATCCCTTCTTTGTCTTGGAACTTGAGCGAGGGGTGGAGAAATGACACGACTGATATTTTTATTACCCTTTTTGTGTACTGCCTCTCTCGTACACGTACCCGTTTATTTTAAACGAGCGCCATCGTGTTGAATACCTGCTAATGCGATTCGACTCCAGCCTGTCCTTTGAGCGTATAGCAGTCTCCGATATGATGAGAAAAATTTCACTAACGAGTACGCCAGTCTACTCTTCGTCGAGTTTTGGTTGTAGTTTTTTTGGTTTGAATTTTTTTTCTCTCGTTGGAAAATTAAAGGACGCTCGATTTTATGTCAAGGAGAGATTCAATTACGATAATTTTTCGGTCTGAAGTGCTCTTCGAATATACGTACGTACCAATAACGGTATCTAATTATCCGCTTAATCTGTTTGTGCGTCGATATCGTTTGATAGATATACCTATGTACGTAATACGAACGATCTTGTTATTCGAATTTATCAACTGATAAGAGCTTTAGTCAAGAGATAAAGAATATCTAAGTACGTTTCAGAGAAGGTGAGACGAAACGAGATTGGCAACAGGTGCACTGCACGCAAACATTGTATGTGCATGGAAAAATTTACAGAAGTAGCTTAATTTAAATGTATGCAGTACAAAACACTGGTATAAATTTTGGAAAATATGGTATCCTGATAACTGATCTTCATTTCCTTACTTCCCCCTCCACCGCCCCTCCACCCCACACGTCTTGTAACTGCTGATTTATCAGCTCAATCTCGGACTGTCGTCGGTCGCAGTAAGTTGAACTATACGTACTACAATACGGCGTGCGTTCATATTTATAGGATGTACGAGACTGAGATTAATTTCGTTTAAAGTGAAAAGCAGCCCATAAATAGCCACTTTGTTAAAATAGTATCTCACTTGAGAGACGCGAGCACAACCCCGGTGATTATGATGTCAAGCGCCATTAAGTGTTTATTATGCTTGTTTAAAGGGTCGACGCGAGAAGCGAACTGCGAACGCACGAAACGAAGGCGAAATGAGATGTTAGACTGTGTGCTGCTGCGGCGGTGATGGTTTTCGCCAAAGAGGTGCTGTATCCTGTAGTGTTTTGTGCGGAGTGTATGGTTGCGAGGCCAGAGGGGTCGTTCGGCGGTTTACGTATATACTGTACCTAATTTACTTTGGCGAAAGAAAAAGTCCAAGTTTTAGGGTGTAGTCTGTAGCATTTTTCGCTGTTTTTCAAACTTCGATGGATTATTGTGTGTTACCTGGCGTGGGACGAGGTGCCTCGCCGCGCCTGCGGAAGAGGCAGGCTGCAACTTTATTAACGTGTCGCGTATCTGCGGGTATGGGTAGAAGGAGAGAGGTGAAGGGTGTGCAAGTGCAACAGTGTCGAACTAGTCGAGGGTGATTTTTTTTTTGTTTTTCGAGTACGTGAAATTTTTGTGGACTTTACGGTGCTATTTTTGAAACTACGGAAGTGGAACGTGACACACCTTTTTCCTCAAAATTTAATTATTTTAAATTGATAAAACCAATTTTTTATTTGTTGAAATTTATGACAGTTTTGAACAAAATTTCACAACCCTCAACAATTGAGCAATTTTTGAAAATTTGACAGTTCTGAAAAGTTTGACGGTTTTAAAAAAATTTACAATTTTGAAAAATATGAAAATTTTAGGAAAACTGACAATTTTTTGGGAAATCGTTAATTTTGAAAAATTTTAAAATTTCGAAAAAAATGATAATTTCGACTCATTTGACAATTTTGAAAATTTTGACAGTTTTGAAAAATTTGGCAATTTTGAAAAATTTGAAAAGGGTCTAACCCACTAAGGTAGTGAAAATTTCCCTCAGCGATTTTCGCGAATCGGTCGCATTTTCAAGTAAGTACAAAAAAAAAAAATCTTGCGCAGTCGCGCAAGATCAACCGACTTTTCCCCAATAACCCGAATTAAACAAGATTTAAATCCTTATCTCATACTAAGTAAGTATCTGAAAAAGTGATGTGAAAAAGTCAAATTGAAT
>FIZT01002345.1:0-13090 GCA_900065295.1 Paracoccus marginatus
GACGGGGTATAGAATAAAAAGAATTTAATGTCGATAGAATCAAGAGTGATTAAAACCCCCTCCATTTGGGGGCCACACCCATTTTTTGACGTTTTTCGTCAATTTTTAATTTTAGTCTACGTGATCGAAAACTTTTGTTCTTTTGCACAATTTTGACATAACTCGAGAAATTCGATTTCCCACCTGTATTTTCCAAAAAAATTACTCAGAAAAATCGAATTTTTCAAGTTTTGCCAAAATTATCGCGGAAAATGTTTAAATGTTTGGGGGGGGGGGGTAAGTTGGGCTGCAGAAACCGAATGTGTCAATGGAATTTCCATTTAACAAACATTTACTGGTAAGCGTTAAGGAGATAGGACCAAATTTCAGCGATAATCGAACTGATAATGTTCTGTCGTGGATGACATTATTTCGTCGTGATTATATCTCATCTGGTAAAATATGCGCCGTCGTTCATAACCACTTTACTGTCGGGCTTTACCTAGCGTGCAACTTTATAATTGCTTGTCGTGCATTCGCCTTTTATGAATGCAAAAAATGCTCTGGCGTGCAAAAAATTATTTCCCATTTTTATTTGGGTAGTTTTTTTGTTCTCGTATAGTAGGTAGTACTAATTTACGTATATGTGGCCCTTGAAAAAAGTTCGAGAGCTTTTTACGAGAACCACTCGTATAATGTACACGTGATACAATGATTAACGTACATGGGGGTATTAATCATAAGTGGTACAAATTAAATCACAAGTATGAGTAGCCCCGGCTGTGCCTTTTGTTTCAATTTTCTTTTTAGAATATTTTGTAATATTTTTCGAACCGCGTGTATTTTTTATATTGGCATATCTATTTGATATTTTATCATACGTAGGTATCAACTTCTGTTAGTTACCTGCACCGTTGAAAGTACATTTATATACCTATTAATATTTGATTCAATTTCGAATAATGCACTTAGTAACCTTTCGACTAAGCTTATCAGCGAAACAAATAAGCGTTCTTATATGCTCGTTAATTCGTCTTTTAATACAGATAATACGTAATCGACTAATTGACAGTTGAATAAATGAATCATATTGTATTATGTAGTTACTAGGTATGTACTTGATACAGAAATCTACGCACATGATTGTCCATGTCTACGTACATACAATAATGATTCATACTTATAATACGCACGTATTTCAGGAGACATAGACATAGAAGGCTGGGGAAAGAACGTAAGCAGAAATGCTACAAATTACGTACACCCTACACGAGATACATCGTTCAGCCACGCAGATCCGAACATATGTTCGGAGAGGAAACCCTTGGTCGTGGTAATCGTCTGTTCGGATACTCGAAACTGGAAATTACGTCAAGCCATCCGAGAGACTTGGGCCAAGAATGCCGACCAGTACAATATTTTGGTTTTATTTCTAGTCGGAGTTAGTCGCAGCGAAGAGATAAACGTAAGTTTTCATCTGCTTCTCGCATACGATTACCTACGTAGATACATAAATTACCTAGATATAATGTAGTTGTGTTTAAATCGAGCGGAATTTTTGAGATTTTTTTCCCCCCTCATTGCAGATGAAAACTTTGCGGGAAAGTATCGCACATAAAGACATCATTTCGGAAGAAGTAACCGACGCCTATAATAATTTAACCATCAAGTCGATATTCATGTTGAAGTGGGTTCACAAAAGATGCATGCAGGCTCGCTTTCTGGTCAAAGCCGACGACGACTCGTACATAAATTTGGCCAATTTGTACAATTACACGATGCGAGTCGAGCAAGATAGAATGAGCAATTTTCTAGTCGGATTTACCCAGGAGGATCCTTCCCCTCATCGGTATCATTATTCGAAATGGTAATGAATAATTGTTGTGGTTTTCGAAGATTTTTTGAAACGACTTTGATTTTTTTTTTTTTTTTGAAGTCGACTCGATTGAAATTTTCACCCCTCCCCTCCCCAATATCTAATTGAAGATCAGATTTTGCAAATGTTTCGTTTGGACGGTTTTTTTTTCTCTAAATTTTGATCAAAACAAATCAATTTTTTTGAAAATAATTGTGTTTGTCACTCAAATATGTATACTTACCAAATATGCAGGTACAAAAATTTCGAGAAAAATGATGAAGAATAGCAGAACAATCGTTACAGTTACTTTTTAATAATTTTTTTTTTAATTTTCTGTTTTTTCTGATTCTTTCATTTTTTAAAATATTTTTCTGCAGTTTTTTTTTCAAGTTTTTACAAAATTCTATTTTTTTGTTTAGCAACATCTTTGAAAATTTGCTGCTTTTTTGGGAGGGGGGGGGGGTATGAAATTTTTTAGTTGAATGCATACACGTGTACAGTACAAGAAAAATCATTTTCAAGTCATGGAAAAGTACATAGATTTTTTCATCATCAATAACCACCCCTCCCCCTCTAGAAAAGGTTTCAAACGCTTTTACTTTTTTACCAATTTTTTTTAGTTTTTTTTGCAACATTTCCAATTTTTTTTTTTTTGGTTCATTTTCTTCTAAAATTTAAAATTTGAAAAAATTCAACTTGTTATCAACTTTTTATGAGATTTTTTGAAGGTTTTTAACAATGTTTTTTAATTTTTTCAATTTTAATTTTTTTAACGTTGCCCAATTCTTTTTCTTTTTCTCTTTATAGGTAGATACCATTCAAATTTTTCAAATAATTTTTCTCAATTTTTCTGAAGCTTTTTAGAATAATTTTGTGATTTTTGTTTCCAAACCTTTCATTTTTTTTTTAAATTTTCACCAATTTTTTTCGTCCATTTTCTCCTAAAATTGAAAATTGAAAAAAATTTAACTAGTTTTTATGACTTTTTGAAAGATTTTTTTCAGAATTTTCTTAATTTTTTCAATGAACATTAAATTTTTTTTACAATTTTTTTTTTCAATCTGTTTTTTGATTTTTTAGAAAACACATTTTTTTGGTATTTTTTTTCAAAATTTTTTCAATTTTAGTTTTTTTCAAACGTTGCTCAATTTTAATGATTTTCCTCAAGTTTTTTCAAACTTATGAGTTTTTTTGATTTATTTCCTTTTTCATTTTGAAAATTTTTTGATGATTTGTAGAGTTTGTTCAAAATTATTTATCAACTCCTCTCCGGCTCCCTCTCCAAAAAAAAAAAAACTTTGAAAAAAAAAATATTTAAAACCCTAACATCCAGTTTGACTATATCTTACTCTGCTTCGTGCCAAAAAAAAAAAAGAAAAAAAAATTGAAAACAGAAGTCGAAACACCATTTTAAATTCTGTTTTTTTTTTTTTCTCCATTCGATAATCATCTTTTTATGCACTTAATTAGGTACATTCCAAGGTACATGTATCCTCAAGACAAATACCCAACCTACGTGCAAGGGGTATGCTACCTAATGTCTACGCAAGTAGCTGAAAGGCTCTACTTTCAAAGTTTCCTCAACGATATCATCCATTTGGAAGACGTCTACATCACTGGTATGTAAAAAGAAGAAAAATCCGTCGCGAAACTTAACAAAAGTATACCTAAGAAAAATGACCATCAAATTAATTGAACTTTTGCAGGTATTTGCGCCCAACAAATAAACGTCACCGCTGTGGACGATCCTTTGTTTCACTTTTACTATAAGCCTTTGTCAATCGAATGCAATTCCGATCAAACTGAGATGATCGCATTTGGACATTACGTCGATGTGTATCGTATGTATAGAATTAACCATCAGCTGAGTAAGTGTTGAGTAATCATTCTTTTATTTTTGTTTCGATCGAGCTGCTCTTGTGTAATTTGTTTTTAAATTTTTTTTTCATCGTAAGTATGTATAATGTTTGTTTCTGTGTTATTATTATTATTGCCATTATTTTTGTTATTGTTTTTTTTTTTTTTTATGAAAAGGTTACAGTATTACGATATGTTTTTACAAAATTGTTTTTCGATAGTGTAGGTATTTTATACATTGTGAGAAGTAAACACGTATTAAAAATGTTACGAGAAACGATGAAATATGCGTGAAATTATTTTCAATAAAAAATATTGAATTTGGTTGTTGATTTTTTTTTTCCTGCTTAGTTTCTTTAATTTTTAATTTGGGCAAATATCTCGATAATTTTGAGATTTTTGCCAAATTGAGAATTAAAATTAAAACTGCAGTGTTTTAGATTTTCATAAATTTGTTCAATTTGAGGGTAGATCCGAATGTTCTGTACAAGGATATGGCGAAAAAAAATTATTAAATTAATAATTCACGAATTTTCAACTTTTCATAACTCGTGACATAAAATTTAGCTCGCTCGATTAGGTATACATCTTACCTGATTTATTTTTAATCAGAGGTCCCTATAATTTGGGGAAATTCCTATAAAGCTGGGGCAGCTCTAACATGTGTGAGAAAATTGAACAATTTAGCCATACGACGACCAACCACGAATTTATTTATAACCAAATTGACGACAAACGTAATCAAAACTACGAGGTTGGATTTTACGCCAGTCGTTTCGCGAACCATTCAAATCGCCGAAGCCATGGATTTGAAATGTCTGCGTACGTTCGTTACAGTATTTCTGTTCCCTTTGGGTATCGTGGAAAAGGAAAATGCCAAGTATAAAAGATACGAATTCGTATTCTTCCTGCTCTACTACACCTTGGTGACGTATGTGACCTTCGGCATCGTAGTCGGTCTTGTAAATACGACCGACGTTGGCGGAATCGGTCTGCAAATTGGCCAACTCACCACCCACATGACCAGCCTGATGATGACATTGTATTACAAATTCCGTAGCGGAGTGGTGCTGGAGCTGATATCGAAACTGAGACGCAACGGTACCAAATGGACGGAGGCTGGAGGAAAAATGGAAAGGTTTATCGGCTGTACTGTGTTGAACGTGTTTTGCGGATACTACGGCATGATCGTCGTCGTAGCTCTGCCCGTTTTTATCGGTATTCCGGCCGCCAGGGTGGACGGCATCGACCAGAAGGGCTCTTTTTTGATACCGTTCTGGTATTATTGCGGCGATGAAACGAACGGTACCGGGAATCGGGCGACCGATTGGGTATGCTGGAAGGTTGACAGCGTTCTCGAGCTGGCGATTTCTAACGGCGTGCAGACGGTTTTGTATATGTTGACTTTGCACGCGCTGATTATGTATTTGTTGTTTTATACTATTTTGACTACCAACGTCAAGGTGCACGCCGAGGTGTTGAACGATAGAGTGGCCCAGATGGCTGAGCAGTGGCTGAGCGTGATGAAGGAGGATGTGGAATTTGAAGCGAGTAGCGCGAAACGAGAGAGAGAAGTTCGTAGGTACTTTGGCAGCAGCGAACTGTGTATAGAATTTGATGATATTTTGAAACATCAGCAGTTCATCAGAGGGTAAGTTTATTCGACGGGTTTTCCGAATGGGGCGATATTTGTTGCTCTTGAGCGGTAATCGAGGTTCGTGATGTGGTTTTAATAGGTTCACTAAGGAAGTAACCGAGTTGGTCCAGTGGATGGTGATGATCAATATGATGGGGATTTTTAGTTCGCTGACGTTGACTATATTTTTTACCATCGTCGAGGTTGGTATTTCTTTTTTTTCACTGGAGGGTCTTTTTTGGATTGTATTTTTTTATTCGTAGTACCTACTTGTATTTTTAAATGTTTTGAATTTTTCTGATTCTTGATTTTTTCAAAATCTTTCATTTATGATTTTATCAACATAGGATAAATTTCCAACTTTTTTCAATTTTTCATTTTTTTGAAATTTCATGCTTTTTTTTAGTTAGAAAGGCACCAGTATGTTTTCATTTTAAAAAAAAAATTTCAAAGCTTTCCACTTGAATTTCCCTCAATTTTTTAAAATTTTGAACTTTTCAATTTTTGAGTTTCTTGAAAATTTTCAACTTTTAAATTTTTTTTTGATTTTTCAAGTTTTTAAATTTTTCAAAATTTTGTGTTTCTTTTTCAAGGATAATTTTTTGAAAAGAAATGTCACTTCTCATAAAATTCAATCTTCTTGAATTAGAAATTTTTCAAATTTCAGTTTTTCCTCAAATTCTGATTTTCCTAATTTTTTTTTTATAATTTCAACCTTTGCTTTTTCTCAAATTTCGATTTTTTTTTCAAGTATGATTCAAAAATTTTGAACTTTTTAAAAAATTTCATTTCTTAAAGTTTCTTGTCTTCCCAAAATTTTCTAAATTTTCCAAGAGTATGGTTATTTTTACAATTATCAATTTTCCAAAATTTTAATTTTTTTTTTCAAGCTCAATTTTTTGAGAGGAATTTCTATTTTCATATATTTCACGTTTCTTTTAAATTAAAATTTTTAAATTTTCCAAGATTTTGATTTTTTTTTTTTAAATTTTTATTTTCCAAAATTTTCATTTTTTTTCGAGTCTAATTTTTCGAAAAGAATATTTTCACTTTTCAAAATTTTTGACGTTTTCAAGATTTTGAATTTTTTCTGAAATTTTTGTTTTTTTTTTTCAAGTCCAATTTTTCGAAAAAATTTTCACTTTTCTTGAATGTAAAATTTTTCATTTTTCAAAAATTTTCAATTCTCTCAAACTTCAGGTTTTTCTCAAATTCTTATTTTCCTGAATTTCATTTACATTTTTCAAAATTTTCAAATTTTATTAAGTTTCAAAAATTTTAAAAAACTGTTTTTTGAATTTATTTTTCAATTTTTCGAAGTAATCAACTTTTTTGAATTTTCTAAACCAACTTTTCAACAATTTTTTCTCAAGTAAAATTTTTCATTGATTTCTTCAAATTTTTTGTTTTTCATTTATAGTTTCAATCATTTCCATGTTTCCTTTTTTTTTTTTTTTTTCAAAATCAGCTTTCTAAAAATTTTGTTCATCTTTAAATTTTTATGAATTTTGAAATTTCATTTTTTTTTTCTATATTTGGGATTTTCAAAATTTATTTCATTCCAACTATTTTCAAATTAAATCCACGATTACGCCATTTTACATAACTTCTTAATGTAATAATCCTTTTTAATCCTAATTAAATTTTACATTTCGTCAACATCTGACAGAAAACCAACGACTCAGGGCTATCTTCAAAATTGGCAAACATGTCAATCATCATGATCATTACATTTTTCATTTACTGCTACAACGCTCAAACCATTACCGACTTGGTAAGTTACATATCTGATATCACATATACCGCGTGCTCGCACCAAACACCTTTATATTTCCGACAAATTTTACTTACTTTGCAGAATCAACGAATCTTCGAAAGCATGTTGGAGATTCCTTGGTACCGTCGAAGTATCAGTTTCCGCCAAAAATACGCGATCGCTTTATGCCTGAATACGAAGCCAATCAACGTGAAAGCCTGCAAAATGTACGATGTAAACCTGCCCTTGTTTTTATCATTCATGAAAGGAATCTACTCGGTGATAAACATCATGCTGGTGAAATATTCGAAAAAATAAAAAAAAGACTCGCACAGCTAGAAAAAATCTTAAAAATTTTATTAGTCGAAAAACTAGAAAATGGAAAAGAGCATTACAATATTGTAAAAAAAAAAAAAAAAAAAAAAAAAAAAAAGGGGAAAAAAAAAAAAAAAAAAAGAAAAAAGAATTAAAAAAAAAAAAAAAAAAAAAAAAAAAAAAAAAAGACAGAGGAGAAAAGAAAGTAACAAAAATTCATATAACAAAAATATCATCAATCTACTATCAACTTACACATGTCAACGAAATAAGAAAAGTATCGATGGTACCTATATAATGTCAAAGGTAACGATAAAACATTGTAAAAACAACACGAACGTGGTGGTGTGATTTTATTTCTCATCTTTTTTAAAATTTTTCTTCGTCCTTACGTAGTGTACTAATTCTTTGACGAATTGCTGGCAGTTGAATTTATTATCTTCGTCTTCGTTCATGTACCAGGTAAAAGCGCCGGAGTAACTCTCCCTGTACGAGTAATGAAATACGAATTAGTGGGCACAATCGGTGTTCAGGGTCCGAGATACGAGACTTACTTGAAATTAGCGATACATTCGGCCGGACGATCGTAAACGGCTTGTAATTTGGGCGCCCAGTAGTACTTGGTGTTGTGCGTTTTCGAGTAGAACCTTCTGTATGGCAATTTGGTAGCTTTGAGAAACATTATACCTTTAGGAAGGAAGTACTGTTCGGCGTTATGAGCATCGTAAGCTGGAACCGCCAACCTGGGTCGGCCATTTTTCATCGTAATATCTTCCATTCTGTAAATAAACGAGCGAATGATCCAATCAGTTCGTAATCGAATCGACGACATGTACGACTGATCGAATTGAACTCACTTGCAGAATGCGTCGTCTTCGATCCGTTCCAAATCGAACACGGTTTTCATTCTGATGGGCATGACTTTCAGTAGACTCGGTCTAGATAGAGCTTTCGCATACAACGCGCATTTGGTAATACGCTCGGTATAGTGGAGCTGGCTTATATTGATACCGCCGAGCATATATCCGTCGATGATGTGAAAAACGTTGATCCTACGTTGGGCCCTGAACTTGCCAATGAGCTCGGGTACGATTTCGCCGTACACCAACGTGTCCGGGCTCAGTTCGAGGCAGCATTCGTTCATCGGAGGCACCTGCGCCCATCTGCCGGACGCCGACTCGTATTTGAAACATTTCTTGTGCGATGCGCCCAGGTAGAAGGTGGCCTCGCGGCTCGATCCCAAGATGACAGCGTGCCAGTCGTAAACAGTGTACAGGCTTTCGCACATATCGGTGTTCACTATGTTCTTCGGGCTCTGTCTCAGGAAACCTACAAACAGTGCAGAGGGAGTACGAGGCGGTTAGTGCTATTCTCGTGCTCGAAGAGTGAAAGGAAGTGCAATGAGTAGGTATTCTTACCGCTGTCGTTTTCCAGCAGTCTTCTGCTGATGAAATCGGGCTGTTCTCGGGATGGCTCTCGGCGTGCCTTTATTGGTATCTCCCACGCGTCCATGCATTCCTTTTTCAATTGGTTCTGCTTTTCTTCGACCAACGTTTCGTCTTCGCTGTACTCGACGATTTTAGCCAAACTGTTAATTTGACGTTTACCCAAACTGGAAATGACGAGAATAAAATTAAATTTTTTCAATTAATTTTACACCTCGACCGGTTAGATATTCTGATAACGAACCAATTATTCGAATTGACGACGTAATTATAAAAATTCAAATCATCCTTCAGCACGGAAATAGGAACTAATTCGCTAATGTCGTCGTCGTTAGACTCGCCGCACTTGGCGAGCAATTCGTTCACAACGAACATGAAATCCCTGACATACTCGACGTTCTCGCGTCTCCATTTGCATATAATATACCTTTCGGAATTAGCCGGTCGACTGGTATTAGGTTTATGAATGGAGATCTTCTTGAAGCAATGGTACATCAGGTAAACGATGCCAACGCTAAAAGGAGTAAAAATGTCGAACAGTTTGCAAACGAAATGTCCGTTCCGGCGCACAATCGACAAAGCAACCA
Organism: Paracoccus marginatus; assembly: GCA_900065295.1. Classification (NCBI taxonomy): domain Eukaryota; kingdom Metazoa; phylum Arthropoda; class Insecta; order Hemiptera; family Pseudococcidae; genus Paracoccus; species Paracoccus marginatus. The sequence continues at coordinate 9,434 of FIZT01002345.1, forward strand.
GGCACTGGCAAAGGTAAATTCGTTTCGAAAGTATTTCTTGGATATTTTCGTTTCCTTCGACGGAAAAACCTCCGTCGGCCATCATGAAGTGTACACCTTCGAAATCGGTGTGCTTGAGTACGTGATCGGTGAAGCTTCGAATGTTCTCGGATTTGTATACGTCGCCGTCGCCAGCTTCGCCTGCGAAGTGAACAGATGGAGGTGGAATTTACAAAATTGAGTTTTAAAAAAACTATCAATATTTGACTATTTTTCAGATAAGTTTCGTTCAAAGGAACGATTTTAGTCAAGTAAAAAAAATCTTTTGCAAACGACTAGATTCATTTTTGAAAAAAGCACATATTTCGCGCAGGGAATCAAAATTGAACGATTTCTGTCATTTTGTGCGAAAATCGTTCGCGAACGACTCTGCCAGTTTCAAAATTGGTCTGCATTTTCAAGAGAATACGAGCGATTCACTTTAGGTTTAAGCTAAATTTTCATCAAATGAACGATATCACTCGGAGGAGAAAAAATTCATTCGCGAACGACTTGATTCCGTTTTGAAAAAATCGTCTATTTTATGAATTGATTTTGCTCGAATAATCGATTTTTCTCAAATGAACGTGTTCAGCCGAGGAAAAGAAAATCCATTCGCGAACGAATTGTGAATTGAATCAGTTTTAAGAATCGTTCGTAATGAACGAGTTTAGCCAAGAAAGGAAAAAATCACTCGCGAACAATTTGATCTGATTTTGGAAAATTCCTTCATTTTCAATTGAATTCCTTTCTATTGAACGACTTTGATCGAAAAGAAATCGTTAGCGAACGACTTGATTCAATTTTGAAAAAACGTTTCTTTTATGAATTAATTTTGTTCACATAATCGATTTTTTTTTCAAATGAACATCTCCCAGTCAAGGAAAAAAATCCATTCGTGAACGAATTGAATCAGTTTTCAAAGAATCGTTCATACTGAACGATTTTAGCCAAGAAAAGAGAAAATCGTTCGCGAACAATTTAACGTGGTTTCAATAAATTCTTTCATATCGTTTTAGTCGATTTTTTTTCAATTGAACGATTTAGGCCGAAAAAAATCGTTCGCGAACGACTCGATTCAATTTCGAAGAATTCGTTCACTTTTAATTTAGATGAACGATTTCATCCAAGAAAGAAAAAAATTACATTTATGAACGGCTTGATTCAGTTCAGTTTTGAAAAAGTCGTTCATTAAATTAATCACTTTTGTCCAATCTAACGATTGTAGCCAAGGAGGGAAAGAATCGTTCACGAACGACTTGATTCAATTTTGAAAAATGTTCGCTTTTCAGATCAATTTCCTTCTTTCTAGAAAGAATCGTTCTCGAACGATTCAATTTCAAAATATTGTTTCATTTTTAGGAAGTTTAATTTGTTTCAAAATGAACGATTTCAGACCGAAACAAATGGTTCGCGAATGAATTGATTCAATTTTGAAAACTTTGTTCATTTTAAGAATCAATTTCGCTCAAATGAACGAGATTAGGCAGGAAAGGAAAAATCGTTCGCGAACAGCTTGATTTTATTTCAAAAAATTGGTTCATTTTTGATCAATTTCGTTCGCGAACGATTCGACTTGAATCTGAAAAATTTATTCATTTCATGAATCATCCAATTCGTTCAAATGGATGATTTTAGTCAAGCAGTAAATGAATCGTTCGCGAACGACTTGACTGAATTTTCAAAAAGTTGTCAATTTTTTGTCTGTATTATTTGGTGGCCGATTTAAACCGAAAAATGAAGTCGTTCACGAACGATTGCGAATTTTACCTGTAATGAAATCTTACCGTAATGAGGTTCGAAAGACTCGCATGGGCCGGCATAAAAATCCTCCAATTTGAAATCATTATCTCCTTTTAACGTGAACCCGAATCCTTTGGCTTTCCACTTCTTCCTCCATAGGACGTATTCGGAAAATCCGCCAGGACCAGCGCACACATCGGCAAAATACAACAATTGATCGTCACCTACCATAGGGTTCTGAAGGGGCGAAAAAAATCGGTCAATGTCATTTAAAATGAAATTCGCGTATTCAAAAAAAAAAAATTCGAAAAAGATCATCATCTTACTCTATATTCGTCTATAGGATTGGTAAACATGTAATCGAAAACGTTATCCATGTTGGCCATTTTCATGGCGGCTCGATTCAAAAACGGTCCCTTTTTGATCATTTCGTAAGGGTTGGATCTGGAGCGAGCTCGACGTTTTTCGTCCGAGCCCATTTTATCGAAAGCAGTCTTACAGATGAGAACTTGTCTGAGGATATCGGGGTCGCAAAAGTGAGTCTCGTCGTCGAGAATTTTCTTCTTCTTGTCGTGCACGACCCACGACCTCAGATCGATCTCCGACATTTGTATTTCGTCGTCTCCGTACAACCAGGAGACTTCTTCGTGAACGGAATAAATCTCTTCGTCCGGATTGTAATGGATTAGGCTGCGATCGACTTCGGCTATCTCTAAACCCAGACCTCGTCTCCCTTTTTGGTTAGAAGCTGTAACCGGTGCCACTCTACCTTGGCCATGTTTACCCAAACCTTCGCCTTGTTTGTAGCCCATCATTTTCTAAAAAAATCATACAAACCGGGTTCGTAATGGATTGACGAATGGGGAGGTGGATGCGGAATTGTATGTAGTTGTTCTTACCATCATTTTTTCGGCCGTGCTGCTAAACGTCGATTTTTGCTCGTCCGGTTTATCTTTATCCTTGTCCTTTTTCTTCTTCTTGGCCGGTTTGTAGTCATCTTCGACGATTTCGTTGGCTTTTCTTTTTTTCGATTTCTTGCTGACTACTTCGATTTGCGGCAGGGAACAAGAATCGCTTTTCACGTCGGTATCGCTATCGATGGCATTCAGTCCCCAAGGATCCGGATCTTCCACTATCGGCTCGTTCTTGACAGCGAAGTGCTCGTCGGCGGAGTCCGAAGATGGGTCTTCGCTATCGCTCAAGGTTTCCACTTTGCAACGGAAATGAGGAGCTATATCGTCGGAGTGATCGGCGTATAGAGACGGTAACGGCGGCGGTGACGGCGATACGGAGACCTGGGCGTCTCCGCGGGATTTCTTCATTTTTTTGCGATGCGAATTCATGGCCCTGAAATTGAAAACCAAGTGTCAACAAAATGGCTCTCGTTTTCAACCAGATGCATGCTATACACATCGTATATGGCGGATTATTGCGATGAAAAAAATTCCATCGCTAAGGGTGGGGTTTCAATGGTGGTGTTGATTCGCGGTATTAAGGTGTGGAGAAAATTTTTGAGGCGAGGTTTCGTTTATTCAGCGTCTGCCACCCTCTCGTCCCCTCCCGCTATGTAAAATGCGCGTTTTGGATCAATCCACGTTTGAATGAAAATTTCGCAACCCTCAGCATAAGTGGTTTTAGGGGTGGTTCCTCGAAACGTGGGCTTTCAACTTTTTTAATGTCATTTTGTCACCAAATTAAAACGAAAAATTCGTCGTTTTTTTTTTTTTTTTGCTATGGGCTGAAGTTTTTGAAACACTACAACTTGACAAAAATTCCCCCCCCCCCCCCTCCCCAAGAATTTTCGATTCGTTCTTTCAATCAGTCATTGGAAGCAAAACGAATTTTGGTTTTGCTTTTGGTTTTCCAAACGTTCTGCTTTTGCTTTTGGTTTTTTGA